>QYTT01077800.1:0-26413 GCA_006980735.1 Dasypogon diadema | reverse complement strand
AAAAAAAATAATGTCGCAGGAATTAATTCGGATTGTCTTAATTTGATTCTGCGGCATAAATTGACTTAGTACAGCCCTTCTCGAATCGAAATTCATAAGAGGTCTATCAATAGCCTATATCAAGGCAGGTAATTGATCGGTGATCAGCTGCAAACTTAAACGAAGCAGAGAGGATAGCTCAGCCTTTATTCACTTGATGGTTTATTGAAAGTCCATAAATAAATTCTGAGATCAAATTGGTATCATAGAAATTGTAGTAGAACGTCTCCGATCACAGTATCGGGTGTTGAGTTATAAGCAGATCCTGGATGAAGACTTCTACATCCTATTTTAATAAAATTTTAATAAAATTCTAGATAGAAATGGTGAAAATAAAATATAAAAAAAATATTTAGAAAAAGTAAAACACCACAGCTTGCCTAAGGTTGTCCAAGAAAGCAATCCTGAGAATGACAGGTTCTGTTACTTTGAATAGTGGTAGGACACTTTCACCTGTTGTGTATTTGTAACAAAGCAAGAATATCTTCGAAATTGCAAATTCTAGAAAAACACAATCAGAGAGGTATCTGAGACCTCGCGAGGACCGCCACTTAAAAATACATCATATACAACCTATCCAAAAAGAAGGAAGTTTATTTTAGGTGGGTGCCGTAATGAAATTGCAGATAGTCTATCTAGAAGAGAAGCGGAAATGCCCTTTATTGGATCGAAGGCTTTTTGTGGTCTCTCAAAAGGGATTAGAATGGAACTCAGGTGCTGAGTCAAATGAAAAGGTTTATTAACATTTCAAATGACAAAGTAAACAAGTTTCTTCTTCTTAAGAAACCAGAGCTCCCTATCATTGTAGGACTCTTTTCTTGCTATTACCTTTTAAGATACTTCTCTTTAAAAAAGTGGGCAGCGAAAATACTTAAGGACTCGCTCGGCTGCAAGGAGAAGATACTCGATACTCGATAGCTCGACGGACGGGACCGCGACCCTAAAAGGTTTTGTTGTAAATATCTTTTAGAGTAGCGGTGAATGCGAGGCTGAACACCAATACATTCTTTATTTTAATCTAATCTAATCTAAGTTCAACTATTTTCTAAATAATCCGTAACTATTGAACGGGGAAAAAGTAAATTGAGACGCTGCTATTAAGTTAAAAGTTTTAACAGGGAAGGGAGTGGCTGCTAATTTTATGGTGATTATCTTTAGACAGATATATTTAATAATAATGCTGTGCTTGAAATCCGTTGATGGAGCTGGAGTTTCCAAGGTATAAAAGCAACTAAGTATGTTTTAAAATCAAAGGTTTACGGAATTTTCTGTAGTTGAGTAAGATTCGGGATATTATTCATCTTTTTTTTAAGTTAGTAACATTTACAAGTTTTCATAAAAATTAAGACATAAACCGTTTAATCTGAACTTCATTAAAAAATTATTCACGTACCTCGGTAATCGTTAATCGCAACGACTAATGTTAAAGTTGAACCCAGGGGCACAATACCGCTTACTGGTGGTGCCCATGGTCCTTTCCCATGTTGAATTTCCATCCAGCAATCCACGTTATCTCCTAAAAGACAAAAGTGAACAAAGCATAAGATATTTACACTAAATTAAGGCTAAACATAATGTAAACCTTTGGCTGATTCATACCGTGATAATCGTTCAACAAATCTACTCTAATTAATGCATTTTCGAAAAGTTGTAATTAAATATGGTCTTACCTCTGAAATCCAGCTGGATCACATCCAAGTCGGCGATCACCATTGGGGGCTTTGATGCGGTTTTCTCATAATCGTTGAACCACTCGCAACGAAGCCGTTTCGCCTCATCCCAGACCTCGAGCAGATCTTTATCGTATTGAACAACGACCTAGAATCGTGTTAAATGAATTTTTAATGTTAATGTTTATTTTGATGGCACGGGCAAAGGGGGAGTTAGAAAAACATCTGAATTGGGGAAGATCAGTGGATCAGTCGTTCGTTTCGTTGCCGGTACCCGTGGGCAAATTACAGTATCGCGCTTATCACCACGCAGGAATTACACATATTTTACTCGTGTAGACCTAAATGGCCCACTAACTTATATTGCCACAAGTGAAAGAAAATTAATAGCCAGAATAATTCGAAATTCTTGAGATTTGATCATGAAACACGCCTTCTTCGAATTCACCTTAACGATAACACTTAAAGAGGTATTAGCACCGGCCGAATGCCACTTATACCCGTTGCGCGCTTTGCAAAAATTCTCATGGCCTGTCTTGTTAAATTAGAGTTGCGAACTCGGAAAAATATTTCGGCTATAATTTGACTCAATAAACGTTTATCTGATCCGATTAATTTTTGCGATGTAATTTTTATTCTGTCTGAATTACCGTGTTCTCATAAAATTGTCCATGCAGATCAGGTTTTGTCCCGCACCGTGAGTATGATATCCTAAAAGAGAAGAAAGTCTTTCCCGTCGATGGAGGAACGTAAACACACCTCGGATCACTATGTTGCCCTGAAAAATGTCAGTAATGAGATGAGTTTTCAATCTTTAGTAGAGCTGCATACCTTTCGAACTGACAATACCCTCAAAAGGATGGGAAAATGTTAAATGAACGTCCATATGATCCTTACCACACATTACTTCTAATGATACTATTGTTGGCATACCTTCTGGCCTCTCTAATGGCCATATTTCATTACCAGCTATAACTAAACTAATCTGAAAGAAAAGAGAAATATCTGTAGAATCTGTGAAGCGTAGAGTTTAAAAAAATTGTGTAAAGTGGAATTTTTTCGGAAATAAAAGATTCTCGGGTTGTCTCGTAAATAGCACACTTTCTACTACTCACACATATCCGTACAATTGTGTCAAGAGTTGGGGATTTATCCAGACAGATCCGTTGCGAACTGATATACTACTAACAAGAGGAAAACATGGTTAGCATCTCAATATTTATGGAGAATGGTAGTGCACCTGTCCTCCTACATGTGCATTTAATTTAATCACATTCTGACAAGTCTTTCATTTTCCGCAGAAGGTAAACCTTCTGAAGTCCGACTAAAGCAGGATATCAAATCATTTGGTTAATTTATAGCAGATATATTACGAATAGTCTTCAATTCAATCAAAAGTACCCTACGGGCATGATTCGGATGCACCGGAGTCAACACGACTTATTTGCTGGCAGTGACTTCATATACAAGGAAAACAAACAACCAATCCGCATATAGTGATCCTCTCACGATCCCTACGAATCTTAGATCAATCAATAAATGATATATAGGAAGCGGTCCCTCTATCTTCTTCCTAGGTAGTGATCGATAGGTCAACGATCGTTAAATATCCACGGGAATTGCTGAGCGAGGAATTAGCTATCATAAAATGTCTTAAAGCATAAAACTGATTGATTGATGTATGCTAGAGTGTCTAGGCTGCCTCAGACATATCGAACCGAGTCGCTCAGGTGATTACGCTCGTAAAGAAAATTGATGTCGCGTAACATATTCTGATCACAGAGAATCATAAATCCGTTATTATGACGAGTCGATCGCGTGGCTATTACATCGAATTTTCCTCGGAAGACTTGTTTAGTGTAAAAATTTAGACCGCAAACAAACCAGGAAAACAGAAAAATCAACTCAATGAAATCGGCGAAAGCATAATACAACAAATAGCAATTAAATTATCGGCTGGAGATTTATTTACCTCTATTGGTAGCCGTGTAAACGAAAAGCACCTAACCGTTGATTTCATGGTTAGAAATTTTTAAACATGGTGGGTAATTCGGTCACTTGGCTTTAATTAGCATGGGATACAACTTGGAAATCATCATAAATATGGATATGGATTTGTAACGGATAAAAGATGTTCGTATATGTGTTGAATATGTTGACCGATTTTACTTTTCATGGTACTATTTTCGGAACAGTTGCAATCAATTTACATAATTCGTTTTTCTGCTTTCTATCAGTCTATCCTAGAGAAACGGTCTTGGCCTATCAGCTGGCAAGTTTACATTTAAAAAATATAGGACCACCTTTTGACTTATGAACACCAGAACACGGTTAATTTAGCAAAGAAAAAACAAAAATAAAAAAGGAACAGTTTGTTTGCTTAAGTGAACAAAAAAACGAGGTTATGTACAAAAATAATGCTCGTATGTTTTACACGATATAGTAAAAACTCAGGTGATGCTAAGTACAAAAGAAATAAAAACTAAAGGGTACGGTCAAAAAGCTGAGTACTTTAAATACTCTATAAGGAATTAAACTACATATTTAACTGAAACAGTGCACATTAAAGTAAAAATGAAGGTACGAAAAGAAAAATTGTGCCTCAAAATATCGATACTTGGTGTCACCAACATCAGAATGGTGTTGAGTGAATCTCAAAACTCTTCTTTCCGGGTAGAAAAGATAAGTCATTGATATAAATTATGAATAGCAGAGGGCCAAAATGGGCGATGTGTTGTAAGCCCTATTGGAAAGTGCTTTGTGAAATACAATGCGCTGAGAACGTTCGAATAGGCCAGAGCGGATTCAGTCAAAAAAAGACAAGGAGAAAATTCGAATACAGACAGCTTAGAGACAAGAACCCGATGAGTTACCCTATCGAAAGCCTTGTAAAGTTTGTAAAAATACAATCGATTCACTCACAAGCCTCAAAGGCATTCAAACATTAATTGGAAGTTTCCAATAAATTTTTCGTAGTGCATTTCCTTTTAATAAATCTGTATATGGGAAAAATGATAGAAAGAAATTAGATTAAAAGTACAGAACGTCACAAATGAGAGACTTAAAGATTTTGGAGAGACACAGTAAATTGACAATGGGTCTGTAACTCGAGATATTGCATTTGTTGCTCTTTTTATGCAAAGGGATAATCATAGAGAGCTTGTTAGTGGGGTAGAAAACGCTAAAAGGGAATAGATAACAAAGAATGGAAACAATGGCCGAAGAACATCTTTTAACAATACAAGGGGGAATGCCATTAGGATCACTCAAGAAATTACCAGTCAAATTCGAAATGTGTTTAACAGGCCATAAATTCGTCAATAAAGACGTCAATAAAGATCGTCGGAAGCTTCCTTAAAAAATAAAGTCATTAAAGTTAATTATTAATAGTGATGCAGTAAAATGATAAGCGATGGCTTGACCACTGATATGAAGGCTAACATTGGTATGTATTTTCGGGTTACGGAGGTAGGAACACTTACTACTTTTTTCATGCTTGATACCTGAAGCTATTTTATTAGCTCTTGCTGCTCATCAGAGTTCAGAGACGCCAGGCCAAAGAGGAGCGAAATAAGCTGCAGGAAGTTGATGCAATTCCTTATGGTCTCGGTTTGAGTGATTGAGGTAAGCTGACAAATGTCTCTTTGGAAATTCGCAAAAAAAAATCCATGTATTTTTCCCAAAACATCCTTTTCAGAACTGGTAGTGAAGATACTACGTCAGGACAGAGCTTTTAGAAAAAATTTGAAATTTTACAGACATGTTTAGAATCCTTGCGGAGATGGCCGTAACTAGAAATATTTCGATCCTACTACTCAACATTTTTTACGAAAAAAAATATTACACAAATTCAAAATGCCGTCAAATTGCCAAAAGTGGTAGAATCTAAATAGTTCTAGTTCCAGTCATAGCAACACTCATTGGCTTTCAAACTAGTTTCAATTTGTTTGCCTCCGTTTAGAATGGAGATTCAATTACTGCCAGTACAGAAGGTACTGGCTGAGAAATCTCCATTAATGTCATTACTATGCTTCTATTTCAATTTTTTTTTAAATGTTGTAAAATTAGGAAGCAAAATTATTACCACAAAATTTGTCTCAATCGCTTTTTTAGCTTTCGTATCACCTGCAGAAAGTTATTTTAAAATTTCATGCATACAACAACGGAACCTCCATAGTGCCAGGAGGCATAAATATAGGATTTTTTGGATTAGTCGCTTTACTATCAGAAAGGTGGAAAGAACAAAGTCTTCATTTCTTGTATCTTCGATATCAAAATCTTCAATTAAGATTGTTTTTATGAGTTCAATATTTGCTTCATCATCTAAACACACATTCTTCGTTCTTCACGTGCTTTGTTATTGAATTTTTCCTCCGGAATATTTTTGAGAAGTGCATTATTCTAAAAGTTTGGAAATAAATTTCGATAATCATTCTCACTCATCTGTAGGACATTACAAAAATTCTTTCTGAACTTCGAGTAGAGATGTCGCTGTAATTTGTTTAATTAACAGTGACATCTCTTGCTCGAGGTTTAGAAAGAATTATGACGGTCACTTCTGTCTCCAACGTTTAGTTTATTTTTCTTTATCTTTATGACAAATTATGATATTATATAGTAGTATTTGTTAAATATTTTACTACTACATCTAAACATATTTTATAATATCATTTCCTTTGAAAGAAAAAAAACCGAACTTGATTATCAAATAGACATCCAAACTAGGTGAATGATTTCACACAAGACTGACCCCTACAACTTAAAGTTAATTAAAGTATAAGTGAAAGGCTATGAAACATAATTAAAACGAAAACATATGGAATCCATTCCAGACCATAGTGCCCAACGTAATAACTGAAAAATCTGAAATTTATCGGCCCGACTCGATCTTGAAATGAAATTGTTGGTTTCATTGGCCAGATTTATCAGATAGGTCAGGCGTATTTTCTCACAAATGGGAATTTCAACGTTGGCATGATGCCGGGGCAGCATATCGGCAAATTTGTTGCGGTACTAGAAGCATACCTTAAAGAAGAGTGATTAAAATTAACGAGAAGTTACCTATGGCAGTTAATAGTAACCACAAGAACGCCCATTATTTTTACTTTTGCTATCTGGTGTTGCTCGGAAATTAAATGAAGATGCGGTCTGTTGAGCTGATCATAAAGCCAAAAGCATGCAAGCCCGACATATTGTGCTTATACGAACAGAACAGTTAACTTAGATTAATTATTATACAAAAGTGTAGAGAAATTAACTCTGTTAAGCATAATAATCGCATTTAAATTTAAACGTGTCGATAGAACTGTGTGTCGACGAGTACGTAATGAGTACGCCGAACAACTGTTCGATATACGCAATTATACATTTCTTCGTGTAAATTACTATTAGATCAGCAACATTATGATCAAAGAAGCGTTTCTTTTAGGTCTCTTGGGGTGCTTCCTCCCGTTCAGAACACTCAATTCAATTACGAGGCGGTTTTAGAAAAACTCCATTAAAATTAATGACTGACATTCTCTTGTCCTGGCGCATAATAACAAATTTAGTTTAAATTGCAGTTTTAGCTGTTAATTTATATGAATAACGCATGATGCTGCTTGTGCTGGGATTCCTGGAACAAGGATCACTACAATTAATAGCGGATATAAGCTAAATTCCCTTATTAGATACCACACACGATGGAATTGAGCTGCAAATCTCGTTCAGATATATAATTACAATGTATGACTAGCATGTAGCATATTAATTAGGACTTGTAAGACATCCTACCATCAGCCACAAATTGGCCATTTTCATTGATGCAGCTTTTTCAATCCTTTGTAGCCTTTAAGTGTTTTTTCTTATTACCTCAATTTCAATTACTACTTTTGAAATGAGTTTTACTTATTTGTTGAACAATGCTCAACAATGCGATTAGTATTTTTTTTTGTTAATTTGAGATTGTATATTCCCAATCCAATGAACTGAATCAAGCAATCCATCGTATAATAAGAATTTCACTTTCCAATTAGAAAAATGAATTTAAATGCAAAGCGAAAAGTTGAAAATCGAACTACTTTTGTATTTTTGTTTTTTTTTTGCAATAGTAATTAATGGAAAATTTAATAAATGAATTTGAATTCGTATTGTTGGGCATGTTAATTATCTTATTTTGTGGTCATAGAATTGAGTCTATTCGACAAACAAGTCAGATTTCCCCTTTCGATTGAAGCACTTCAAAAGTAATTTAATACTTGAAGTGTGCCAACATGTCTACAACGACTTCATCTCATCGGTAATCAATTCAACTCTGTTGACTTTCTTTGATGCAAATGCACACATTACGTTCAATTAGCCTGAGACGTAATTGTGTAAACCGCAACATTCTGCTGAATAAAATGCCACAATTTTCTTGAGGCTACCTCAGACCGTAGAGGTTATGGCGGTAGCTTCATCCCAGATCAATGGTAACCATCAACAGAAACTCAAATATCTTAATTAGGTACGAAGCGAAACAGCCTGAAATGGAATAACATCAAAAGAAATTGTTTTTATACAATATTAGATTGTTAGATACTTCACTAAAAATTAATTATCTCTGTATAGAGCTGTGGAATTTTTGCGACTATTTATTAAATTTATTGCAGTTAGATTGAGCGTAATCTTAACGCTTTCAATGGAGAGTAATCTTCATCTGCGAAATTACAGCAATAGAATGAATCTGAACCGGATATCCCGATTGAAAAAACGAAAAATTACAGCTTCATGTTGCAACTCTTAATTAATTTAGAAGTGCTAGGACTAGAATCAACGAAGTGTGTAATTTCATTATGAAGCCTTTGGTACGTATGCCTTCATTAAGTACACAACGTTTAGCAGAAGGTTAGAAATTCATCAGCTGATTGGACTTAGCAAGGATATATGTAGTTAACTCTAGTACACTGGAATTCGAAAATTATGGGTACAAACGGTGCTAAATGGCAGATAAGCAGCTATGCTCTAACTCTCAGAGGTGAAAGTCTAGGATGGTTTTTCAAATAAACTGCCACTGAAGAAATTACTAACTTGAACGAATGTTGGTTTTAATATACATACAACAGTTTTTCGATATATGTATATTTATAAGGCGTAAAATATATGCAAATCACCTTTGTGTCAATATTACTGAACAGTCGCAAAACGCACGATATTTCAGTCAATATAGTCCAAAAAAAACACTGTTACATTTATAGATGCTTATGGGATACGTACTGGGAACCATATTCATTGGCCAAGGTCCTGGAAATTATGATCATCCAGCAGATCTCCCAGCATTTGGCAAAGAACAATCTTCTGAGACCTCATCAGCCCGGATGAAAGTCTCACAGTGGTAAAAAAAACTCTCCTGAGCATCACCTCTAATATTCCCAGGGTTTTAGATATATATCACGTTTATGTTTGTGTTCTGTTGGATATTTCTACAGCTTTTGACTTAGTTAACCATCAAAATTTACTCTCTAAGTAAATTATCATTGCCATCAAACAGAAATTCGTCTAAATGTAAATTTTTTTAAATAGATTTCAGCAAACGAAGGTAAAAATTCACATTTCTGTGATCCTGCCTCCTTCTTGCACGTGGCATTCCTCAGCGATGGATTCTGTGTCCCCTGCTTTTTAGTTTGTATATTGATGACCTTCTGAGGACTGGAAAGTTCATATCTGCTGACGATACGCAGGTATATCTTGGCAGATCTGTGTATGGCGTATTTCATTTGTTCATATACGTCGTTGGGGTTGTTGTTGAGATATTTTGATAACTAGGCAAAACTTAAGCAAATAAATCCTAAAATTTGTTTTTGTGAAATTCTAATTTGGGGGTGCTAACTATACAGAGCTGAGCATTGCCTTTCAACGTCGTACAACAAAGTTGCTGCCACCATGTAAGTGAGATAGTGGGCAGAATTTATAACAGGTTGCGTTGCCTAAGGCGGTCTGCTATCTTATTGTCCATGAATACTAATATGTTTCTCGTAAAATCTCTACTCGTGTCCTATTTTACCCAAGGCTATCTATAAATCCTACATTTAAATTCTGACTGCTCATTGAAAATTAATGTGGCCTTTAATGGCTGCATCAAGTTTGCGTTCGGCATTAAAAGGTTTCATCACATTTCTCAATACAGGAACAGTTGGCGAGCAGGAGGATGGCTGTCACAGGCAGGGCCCCATGCATAGCATGGGACAGTTAACCTATAAAGAAGTGCTCGAAATTAGAAAAGATGGCGAGAGTAGACGGACGAAAAAGGACCCGAAGGCAGGAGTCTACTTCATTGTCTGTCGTACTATTTTATATAGGTATATGTAGGATTCGAAATAATGCAAGAGAAATACACATTGATGACAGCTTTTTCAAGAAATTTATGTATTTATGTCGAAAAAGAATAAAAACCCCCAAAATTTTGACTTTAAGAATTCGCAGATCTTAAACGAAGAGGCGTAGAAAAGTATCTCATTGATATGGTATTAGATTTACGTGAACTGTATTTAGTATAAACTATACGGCCTTTATCCTAAATTCTAACGAGCGACGAATAAACTTCTAAATGGCGTCATCTCGTAAACCGTTAAAATTGTAAACGCCATAGTTTCATTTTCTGCTTGTGAATGAAAATTTTTGAATTTCCCATGAAGGAACACATCTCTATCTCACATAATTTAACCTTAGAATTCGTGTTGCTTTTCTTTGCTTTATGTATTCGAGATCATCAGTCTCATCTGTCTTTGAAGAATGAATTTTAATATTTGTTAAAAAAAAACAAATGAATGTGTCCAACTGCAATTGTAGCCCTTAATAAGTCAACAGAATTAGTGATCATTATCACTGGATATTATGAATGCAGCCAATTTTACTAGCGGGTCCTCTTCAAGCCATCAATCTGAATGCTTTTAATCTCCAAATATTTTTATTTGTGTTTTTCATATTAAATAAATTTGAAGTTTAAGTAGAATTGCTATCCTTCATATGAAACACATGTAATTATCTACAAAATTCAAAATTGCTACCTACTTATTCCACCACCAACGAAGAAACAAGTTGCAAAAATATGCTCTAGTAAAGTTTAAATAAAATTTTCCTTAAATAAAAAAAAGAAGTCTATTTGCAAAACTGTTTTGTTTTTCAAAAGCATGAAATACTGTAGTAATTCAAATACACTTTTTGAGATACAAGTAAAAATGTAAACAAAAACGGAAAAATCTGTTAAATAATATAAGAGTAGGTATTTTGAATTATATTGTTATTCAATACGATAATTTAACTTACCATAAAATGTAATATAAATATATGACTTAAGCTAAGGTCCCACAGTCGCGTAGGACCTTTCTGAGAGCTCCACATACCGGAACTTTGCCAATTTGAAAAATCTGCAAAAAAGGAAAGATACATTATCTCTAATTCATAAATAAAAATATTGCCTTTAGTTAGATTTAATAAAAAATATATACGTTAAAAAAGCTAATCTTATCTGTAAATAGCACGTAAATAATTTTCTTAAAAATTAATTGCCCAGTCGAAGCTAGTAATGGTGTTTGTTAGCTCGCTTTAAATCTCAGAACCATATGAATCAGTTTCGGGTGACATTGTAAAGTGATAAAAATTGAAATTTAAGGTGTGATTCAATTCTTCTGTTTATAAGGGAAAAAAAGGAAGGAAGTATTTAAAAGGATTTTTCCTACTTTGGATGATTCTTGTTCTTCCTATGAAACTGTTCGACTTTTGGGTGAACGAATTCAATGTGGCAGTACAAGCATCGAAAACTCGCCAAGTTTTTGGAGCTACGAAAATTAGTATAGCCACACCCGAAATCACCAACAAAAACCATCACATGGTGAAAAAAATCATCCTCATTGATTACCTTCAGAAGGGAAAATCCATTACTGGACCATATTATGCAGAACTCTTGAAGAAATTGAAGGCAGCGATCGTGGAAAAATGTCCTGTAATGTCCAAGAAAAATGTGTTGTTGATATCGAAAATCTTCCGTATCGATCCTATTGGATTGATTTGGTTAACTTGAGTTGCTATATATTCCCGAAACTCAAAAGTTTCCTGGCTGGGAAGAAATTCGAATCAAATGAAAGAATGATGGAGGATGTAAAAAACTATTTTGAGGGTCTTGAAGAAACCCATTTCCGGAAAGGAATCATAACACCCGAGAAACATTTGTGTCTTCGAATTTAAATTAGTTGTCACGAAATTGTATTAAAGATTTCTTCGCATAACAACGCGTATTCAACATTTACTATAAACTAATTGTATGAAATTCTTACTTCCCACATCTTCTGACTTATGTTAATGTTATGCCTTAAATGTCTTGGGAGAGTTGAATAATTAAGATTCGAGTGAAGAGTCTGAAATAATAAAGCTCAAGTATCAATACCCTGGAATATCAAGGTGATGTTTTGACACAGAAATGTATCGCATTTTTATGACCTCTAATGTAGGGATTCAAAGTTCAAGTGAAATTATATAACAGTTTGTATAAAAGAGAGTAGTACTATTATACTCCGATGATAGCACAAAGCCAGATAAAGATGGTAATCGGTTCGTTAAATTTTTCATGTTAACCTCGGTGTGCACATTAAATCATCCCACAATTTAGACTTTAACTGTATAACCAATTTACATTCCACAGGTAAATCTCATTCCAAAACGTCTGCAGATTGATTCTGCAAAACTAGAAATACCACACCAGCTCGCTCCCCATATTCATCCAGACAACAAATTTATTTCTCGCGGTCGCCACTTGTCACGTTCATTATTCCCAACATTCCAAGGAATTACTGACGAGTGGCCGTTGAAATGCCCATTTATTTACGTGCGAAAACCCTCTCTAAAGGTCTATCAATTTATTTGTCAGACAGTGTCCAATTTGCAGTGACGGCAGTATTTCATAAAGTTATGCTGAACCTGCGCTATCTGATCCACCTGAGGTGTTCGCTGCTTCAAATGAAGACGGCGGAATTTCTTTATGATTGGATGCAAGCAAATTCATCCCGGTAGGTCTAGGTAGTGTCAGGTGGGCGTGTAATAGATGTTTGCCCATGATTACATCAACCCATCTATGGATACTGAATTATTTCCCAATAAATGTTTTCGATGATTACTTTGTAATGAACAACGTCTCGGTGTCGATGGAACAAAACGTCTCGAGTTTTTTTTTTAACACTACTCAAGTACTTACCTAGCCTGCGGAAGCTGTTGGATCATGGTTTTCTCACATATTTTCCAGCGCTTTCCAGTAGCAAATCTGCAGCCTTTTTAGACCAGCCACGTAACTCCTCTACAAAGTTTATAGCTCATTACTGTCATGTAAAGCGAGACGCACCGTACGTACCACTCACATAATCTTTGCCAGGGTTAGGCCGCAACCGAAGAATGTTCACAGCGTTAAATCTTCCATATTCCGAGCTCCCGTTTAAGAAGTTTAGTTCAAACACGGCTAATGTGACATTTTTTACCACTTTTAGCCTATTTAATATGCACTAAGTGGCACATATCATTGTCCTGTACATCTCGGGTATAAACAGCTTTACGCGTTAATGCATTCCACTTTACGTTTATGTACATTTTTTCCTTGTTCGTTTTCCGTCGTTTCCGAACAGCAACGGAACGCGCATATCTTCAGCAACTGCACAATATGCTATATACCGTGTTCCAGAGCCCAGGAGCCAGAGAGGAGCTGGGGACGCGGAAGATGACAAATGGTGGAAAAAAAAATGCTGATGACCCTCTATATGTGGAGTATTCTTGTAAGAGGCCTTCTATTTGCTGCCTATTTTAAAAACAAATATCGTCGTAAAGTACAGTTTCAATTAGGATTCCTAGGAAAACAATATTTGATGACGATGATGACGGTGATGATGATGGACAACAGTGCAACATTGCAACAGCACTGCCGCGCCACTCCAGCGCATCTTGCAGAACAAAATGGAATAGAGATCTTAGGGTTTAGCCTGCTGGCTCGAGAGTAGTAAGAAGTGTGACAACATATTTAGCTGTCTCGTAGATAATCGGTAAATGTACCGCAGGTAGCTTCAGATTCCCAATGGACAGGTTACAACACAGTGGTGGTGCTGATGGCCGACATGACTGATGGCCAGGCGAAATACCTTAAGATATCTCGATATAGCATAAGTTGTGTATTTTTTATTTTGTAATCTTCTGGAAAGTTTACGTTAAGAAAAGAATCTCACATGAAATAAGTATTTAACGTTTGCAAGTAGTAACCAGGAGCTTAGATACCCAAGAGGAAAGAATCTTTAATAAAAACTTGATTATCAAGGAGGACATAACAAGATCACAATTCAAACCTGTTGAGATCGTATTTACTTTTTTAACTCTATTACCCTTCATGCCATAATTATTTTCTAAGAAATGAAGAATCAACAGCTGCAAAACTGATTAAACTCGTACATATTGCACGGAACCAAGAATTCTTTTGTACACTATGGAATAAAAATATTCCAACTGTTCAAATGGTGTGAAAATTTAATTTTGGTTTTACAATTTAACAAAGTTTCGACTATAAATAAAATGGGGTCGAATTTCGCTTTGTGCTCTATACGCATTTTATTCAATTTTCAATCTTTGTAGTCACCCTGGAGAGAACACGTACAGTAAAAAACCCGACTATGCTGTTGTATCTTATACGAGTTCCAACTATGATATTCTATGTATGTTCTATGATATTCTATTCTATGGAAATGTACCAATTGAAAATTGTACGCGAGTTTGCAGAGGATTTTGAAGTATCCCAAGCATTCATGGTCAACCATATTCATCGACTTAGCTTTAGCCTGAAGTGCCAAAGATATATAGAGATATCTTGTAATCGAGCAGAATTCAGTAAATCATATACAAATTTTTTCATCATTCTTATTCTGACATTAAAGAAGATAGCTTTTGAGATCGATACATAACTGATTAATAGAAGTTAAAAGCAAGCAATACTTTCGTTAGAAAAATAAACTATCGCCATATCAACAAACCTCGCCTCCTTCTTCTATTAAAGGAAAATAAATGTTGTGCATTTGATAGAATCTCCAGAGGTCGTTATACTATGAGTTTTTGTCTATCAATGAAAACATCATCACCGCCAAAAATTGTGAACAGATAGATAGGCTATATTAAAAAGATTCATCAAAATGACAACAATCATCTTCTACCATATCAACGACAGACCGCACATAACTTTGAAGAAATTGTGCGATTTCGAATGAGGAAGAATTCCTCATTCTACATATTTTCTTCACCTGCTCTAGTCCCTGAGAAATTTTATGAAAAATAAAAAGGAAAAGATTATCTAAATATTCTAGAAGGCGATAGAAAGAGAGCCATGCAATGATGGAGCGTGTACTGAAAGCAGAGAAATAAAGAGGTTTGTTTTTTAATCAAACACGTATTTTTTCATTAAATTTTCAGTGGAATTTTCTGTTAAATCCAATATTATTACGATCCTTAAACTTCACTACTTGCAAAAGTACTATTCTACCTGTTTTGAATGCAGCTAAAATACGGTTAAGACAAATGTATTAAGAGGAGGAGACGCCGATCCACTTTCCTTTTGAAGCGAATATTTTGTGAAAAATCCTATATTAGAAGGATGGAAATGTCACATAATATTATCAACAACATCAATAATTTTCATTTAAAGTAGATAGTGTTTTATTTTTGATTTTCTTGAACACAAAAGTGTATTGGATCTACTAGAGATCACCGAAGGGATTATGCGAGATACAGAACATAGAGGGAGAACGGAAAGGTCTTGGAAACCAAATCAGGACGCCTTTAAGAGTGTAGTAAAGATTCGCCTTTGTTTGTATTCGCAAACTTTATTGCACTATCTAATCTCCTTAATTTCAATCTAACCTTATTAACAGTCACATATCTTGCATGGTGTTCTGGCAGACTAATTTCAGGTGCTGAGCAAGGTAAATGTTTCTCGGCACACCACTGAAAAGTGCGCTAGAAGGGAAACTCATTATTGAACCAAAGTGATGCGTACTTCATAAGCACGTAATTAACATAAAAATTTAAACTTGTAGGCGGACATTCCATTTTTCGTTCGTTCACTGAATCCAAACAATTTGTAAATACGAGCATCAAAATGAGCCATATCACAGTCACAGTTCTCCAAAATTCCACTGCAAACGGTGGACCATCGTAATACTGACCGCAACATTTGTTTCTTAACCTTGTTGGTTAGCCGGCTGTCGCCTCAGCGTTTCATTTTGAATTTCGTTACAAAAATTTTCTAACTCGCCACCTTCGCTACAGAAGTTTCACTTCAAAATGCCAAAATTTTGATTATAGAAATCTGTATTTCCTAAACGAAGCTGAATAGGAGTATGGGTAGGTAGTCATTTAAAAACCACTAGTATTCTCTACGATAAGGCATTAAACAAATAACCAAATCAATTTTAGTATAAACTATACAACCTTAATCCCAAGAAACTTTCAAGTGCCATTATCTGGAAAACCGTTAGAATTTATCCCCTTTCCCCTCCCGACTACCCATACAGAATTTGATTTGTCTCGTGGAAACCTGCTACCATCCACTTGGCCACTTTAACTCGGACACGCTGTATTGTATATATATAATGTATTTTTGCAAAAATTTATTTATTCTTCGTAATATTTAAAAGACATTTTTTCTTAAGTTTTCATTTTACTTTTTTTGAACACTCTTGTAACCTATGACCCACAGTAAAGGATTAAAATACCAAATTCTACCCACAATAGTGCCAAAGTGGTCGTCGCTAAAGGCGCGTTACACTTCTGATTCCAAATCACAAACATATATCGTGTTTTACTAATTGTAAGTGACTCTATAGAAATAAATAATAGTCCTAAATAGAAAAAAAGACATTCTATTTTGTTTCGTTCGTAAACCTTTTCCCACCACTGTATACATGCATATGCAGCAAATATCGTGATTATTAATTAGCGTGCCAGGAGCCGGAGAATTCCCAACACGTAACACTCCCTGCTTTAATCTCTTCCTTTTATTTATTTCCCCGAGTTAACTAATTTAACATTTCCCAGTCACACCTTAAAACTTGAAATATTTGTGAGTTAAAGGGTGTTTGCCTCATTGCACTATTGTACTCTGTCAGAATGCAGCGAAATGATATGCCGGTAACTGCAGGCACAAAAATAACAGGTTTGAAACAGCGGTAGTTTTTGAGTTGTGCAGTTCTGTACGTTCATAATACCGCGTCAATGCACCACTAATCATCAGCTGGAATTTTATGCATGTTTGCGCCAATCTGACCAAATTATCATATGCCGCAGTCGTGACCCTTGACAATCTTTGAGTAACCAGTTGTGATGGTTGGTCCGTATCCCATTTTATGCATACTTTTGATTGAGGTGAATAAGTCGCAATTTGCCCTCTGGCTTTCGGCAAGCGCGTTCAGACATCAGCACTGCATCTCTGATGCCCGTTGGTAACCACTGCAAATGTTCAACGTTTATGCAGTCTTGAATGATGCCTCCCAAGGAAATTCCAAAGATGCTAAATTCTATGGAGTCTGAGGAAGCCGGTTTCATGGGAGACTCCATTCCTACATGAACAAAGTGCCAGTTTTTCTTTCCCTTGAACTTGATTTCTTGAGGCACTTGTTTTACTTTTATTTGCCTAATAATTCGCAATTTTTCATCGACTTGTTGGGATACAAGATCGAGCCGATTCTGATCCAGTCAAACTGGCCAAGTGGTATCTGATAAAAACCGAAAAGAATTTCATTTTTACGACTGATAACATCTCTGCATTGTTGCAAAGAAAATTTTATTGGATTTTACCTTAGGAGTGTTACATTTTTAACAATTTAACCAGTGAATATAACAATATTAGAAAAAATTGTAGAAAATGTTGAATTAAAATTGTGAAAGATCGCCAATAAAGTGAAAGATTTTCAATTCTCGACAGAAAAGTACTAAATTAAAAGAGTTTTGGAAAGTTTGTCAACAAGATGAAAACAGATATGTATATACTTTTGAAGTCACCATATCATTTTCGATTCGAGATTATCCCTAATCAAACGAACCTCCTTTAATTGTCCTTGCCTTGCATTTCCTGGGATCGTTCTCTACTTCCAACTTTTTTTTACTCCTATATCTCACGATTCTTAGACTTCAATCTTTTCTTTGGTGGCACTTTAATATATTTTATAGCATTTGCGTAATTTTCATATATCAGATTTCGTCTGTCATACGCATCCTCGTGGAAAAACCCTCGTAATTTTCCTATGGAATTTGGTTATAGATAAAATTGACTGAAACTGACCAATTCTAGCTAGAAAAAAGTCTGCGAATACCAAATAATGTGAAACTACCTTTTAAAGAAATTCAGGCTAATCGTTGATTTTGTAATGAGATTTATTTTCTATATCTTCTTTGGATAAGTACAGTTTAGGAAATGATAACATAATATATTCCGAGCAAATGAGAAAACAATCGGAAGCAAAAAAGTTCACAAAAATTCAGTAAAAAAAATCTACGTGCTGTCAAGCTAAAACTATAAATAATATTATTTAACTCAAAAATTAATTAGTTGCATATCCTTTTCTTTTAAGGCCTTCTTACAATCTTTCCTGCATAGAGTACACAAGTTTTGTAGCTTGGTGAGCACTGATGTTACCCCATTCTTCGTGCAGAACTCTTTTCAAGATATCCTTCGAAGTAATGTTGTGTTGACGAATTCTTTGTACTAATAGATCCCATATTTGTTCCCATATATGTTGTATGGGATTCAAACCCGGAGATTGTGTGGATGTATACAACCGCTTTGAAACATTATAATGCAACCATAACTCCACAATCTCCCATGTGTGCTTGGGGTCATTATCGTGCATACAATAGTATTCATCACGTAGTCCCAATTTTACAGCATTTGGTTTTAAAATATTTTTATAGATTCATATCTATTTATGCTTTTGAACGTGTCTCTCATCTTCAGGCTAAATGTCTTAAGTAGATATTGGCAATAAATGGATTTCATCAACTAGAACACCAGAAATTCTTAAAGCCCGAATAAAAACGTTGGTGTATTCCTTAGATAAAATAGTGCACACAGGGAAATAACCATAAAGGCAAAACACAGTCGTAGTCCGATACTTAATCCGTAAAAAAGAAAAAGTTAGAACAACTTGTAATGTCCGTGTACCTCAAGGATTTCTTATCACATTTATCCCATGTCTCGTTTGCATTAATCACCTGGAGTATTTTGGTAACTTTAGCTATAATAAAAGCGTTATATATTAATCACATTAGATAAAGTCCAAAAGAAAGCTAATAGATTCATGTATGAGGACAAAATAACATCGAGTATTGTTTTTCTGGAGTACCACAGTAACGCTGACTGCCTTCTGCCTTTTTATCGTGCAAACAAAGTTAGAAGGATTTCATAATAAATTCTTAAACAAAAAGATACGGATATTAAATAGACTAACAACTTTTCTTTCACCTCAGGTTTTTGGAGTCGGATCCCATCAGCGGGCGTTTATCAGTTGCCATGTTTCTATTATTGGATTGATACTTTAGGTTGTCGTGAGTTCGAATTGTAAAGAAAATTTAAAGATGGTAGATACTAAAATGTATCTAATGCAACAAGATTTTCAAGATTAATTTTAGAACAAGTCTTCTACATGACTCCATGAAGAAATGTGCATTACTTGACATAAATCCTGAGTAAAGCTGCACCGAACCATGCAGATTTCTTCTTTCTCTAATGGTCATTAAGCATGCGGTACACTCCATACAACCGGCGTCAGAGCACCGCAATCTTATAAATCGTACAAAAGCCGTACAACAGGAGATTCATTGCTCTAGCACTACAAAACCCGGTAAAATTAATTCCAGTGAGTACACGTTCAAAGATTTCGATCGAAACTCGCGAATAATTGAACTCTACCCGATGGTTAAATATAATCAGAAAAATTTGCCGGCATTCTTTCAATCTTTTGAGCACTTTCTATAGAGAGATCTAGACTCGCACCGGTTGTGTTGTTTCCCACAGATTTGCAGGTTATCAATTATTACTTTTTGCCACAATGGTGCCAATTTACTGCTAACTAATATTTGTTGTCGAATTATTTTCCAAGTTTTGCATCAATATTGAAGTACCCATAATTATTGTATCGCTGAAAATGTTGAATGCAGCTATATTTATTGCGAGATTAATTTGCACAGATATGCTGTAATTTACAATTTGTATATGCGTTAATAATAAGAACAATGTGGAGCAACGGAGAACAATCGCTGGTTGGAACCAGAATTTCAAAATTCAAGAAATAATTGTATAGCTTGCTTCAAATTAAGGAAGCATAAAAATAAAATGTGTTATTTTGGGAATATTCTACTCTTGAAAACTTTCAGTAAAAGGGGATAAAAATTGTTTTAAAAATAGAAAGAATTATCAGCAGTTGAAAACGACATGTTTGCGAGCTAACTCATCTGCACAGTCTGGCTAATTTTTGTTGGTGCTTTGGATCTATCTCAGGTGAGCTGCCTAGCCAAGGAGGATAGAAGTATTTTATTCTTTGTAAAAAGATCTGGATTCTAACCTCTAAGTAATGTGCTGTTTCGACATGTATATGAATGTTTCGTGTTACTTGAGCAAAGTAGATTTTCATTAATATTTGCCCATAACTGTAGAGAACATAAACGATAAACATGTTGTACTATCCTCGGAGTATGTGATATATAAAATATATACATAAAACATATTAAACGGGGTGTACCGTGACGATATTGAATATCGCAACCCACGCTGGTGGCCGAACGGATTGGATGCCTGCAAAGGGTACGGTGATTTATCTAGGTATCAGTGATTAAGACAATTCTACTGACGAGCATTATACCTGCGGAGCCACTGGGATGTTACATAGTAAAAATTTTATAGCAAACTCTGTGGCTTACTTGCAACATTTGTCAGGTTTTCTAATCTCCTCTTCTCCAAAATTTCCTACAGCTGACGCAAACCACTATACATTTTCTTCATCGGTCAATGTAACTAAACAATTAAAGCAGTTGTCAATTATGCTACCCAAGCTTTTAATAGAGTCAACATATTTCAACGTTGATCCTTTAAGGTAGACAAATGGAAGATTAAACACATCCAACGCCCGTCTACATACCGCCATTCATTTGGACTTGGTAGGATTCGATGCTAGCATATTACTAACTGATTTGTTGCTTATGTGCTGTGAGTCTTAACAGCTGAAATATAACTGAACATCGTTTTCATATAAGTTCACTTTGGAATGACTATCAACATTTATTAAGCGTTTGAATAAAGACTGAAAAAGAGAGGACCTAAAATTGAGCCTTGAGGGATACCTAAATGAATCGAACTGGAAACTATTTGCGAACGTTGTTCCAAAAAGCTAATTATATCCGTAAGAGCTGAGGAGAAGAAATCGAGTGGTTTACGAAGTTTCAAGATTAGTTTGAAATGATTCACTGAATTAAAAGCCTTTTAGCATAATCATTAACTTGACGAAATCCAGATTGCTAAACAGAAATATCATTTATCATACTAATATAATCCACCAAGGACTTTAGCAAAAAAAAATGTTCAAACTAATTGGACAGATATCATTAGGTTGGATAGGTGTAGAAATTTTTGATATAGAAATAACCAATGTTTACTTCCATTTGGATGGAAACTGCGATGTTTTTAAACAATCATCATATAGGTGTGAGTCAAAGAGGTGCATATGTGTGGTCAGTAGTTTAAAAAATCTGGAAAACAACGAATCAGGCCCAGTAGCATGTGATTTTATTGAGTTAATAATAGTCAAAAGTACTATAGGATTAGGGTGAAAATTCTGTTTAGAACAATTATTAGTAGGTTAAGATGATTATTTTCCACATATACCGAAGGTGCATATATTTCTCTAAAGAGGTTTTGAGGGCAGCTTTATGTCCAATTTGTGCACTATATAACAGTGTTTAGCGACACAAATCATACGTGGAGAATAATATGTCATTGGTAAGAAAATCTGATTTTGGAATAGAACTTTATGTGGATTAGTGGTACTTATGTAGCCAAGCTGGGTATTGTTATTATAAATAAAATTATTAATTATAATCAAGTCAATAATTCGGTATAAATATTGCAATCCATCAAGTGTGTAACTAGGAATTAGTGCAATTAAATTCCAGTCTTCACACAAAATCTTTGTAAACGAGATTTCCAACTTTTCTTGCCGGTACCAGAATAACCCACCGACCTCTATAATATGGACTGAGCATGTTACTCAAACTGCATTAAATTGAATGGCACCATTTTTATATTGCTGCCTCTTTTAGAATAAGCATTCTGTGTCTAGGATAAATGCCAATTTTACCCATAAGATACCGAACAACAAAAAAGGATGGAACTACATTCCCTCTCGTTTCTAATAAGTATTCTGTGTCCTGGATAACTGGCCCCACATGAGATAGCAAATTGAGCAGTCCATTTATTAGAGGTCGGTGGAATAACCAGAATCATGGTTGAGCTCGTTCTCAAGAAAGCTTCATAAAACTGACCCTGTTATAAACAATCCTCCCTCAAGTCTGCCCTTGAGATTTACGATGAACGCTTCTTTTCAGAAATTTTGTTGTTCCAAAGAGAGTTTTGGTACTGTTCCCTTGATCGCTTTCTTTTTTCATTCGTTCCTTTTATACATCTCTCTTTTATGTGGTTCACCAACATGGTTCGTTATATACGCTTATTTTTTCTTTTCGATTGCAGTCTAGCACTCTTTATCACACCAATTGTTGATGTAGATGTTTTAGATTCACTTTTAGCATGATATTTTGCTTCTTCTTATAGTGGTTAGAACTTGTATTGTACTATTTTAATACATGTACAAGACAAACTATCATTCCATTTCTGGCTTACCACTTACCATAAAATCTCTACTATTCATTTGGAGGCGTGACCAATGCCATTTCACTTATTATAGCCAACAGATAAGCGGATTTAGGAACTTATTATCTTCTTTATTTTTTTCAGTCATGCATAAAGTCGCGTTTTTATCATCCCATAAGCAAATTTTGGAATTTCATATTTTTTCAAACCCAAAATCACAGTAACATTAATAAAATTCGTTATCCACACCAAAACTGAGATCGTTGATTTATGATAGCTTTCGAAAAATGGTAGTTTGTTTGTAAACAACTTGATTGGCTCAATTCGTTGACACAATTACAAAAGTAAAAACAAATTTTTGTGGTGATATCGAATGTAAAATTAATTCCAGAAAACTGCCCAAAGAAAATTTCGCTAATGCTAATTAGACATTTAATGATTGCTTGTTAATCGTATCGCGAAATTTCACAGCCAATAAAATTGTACATTAGTTATCCACACCTTCCAAATACAAAAGGAGAAAAACAACAAGTAGCTGCGAGACATGCAATAAAGCGCATTAAATCAACAGCTCCTCACGCCTAGAAAAATTTGCTTCACCTGCTTAGTCAGAAGTAATTTTTCTTTGGTCAACCCGAAATTGCTACAGCTACCTGTGGTCCACCTGACATAAATAATTTATCGTTCTGTCGGGTGCGTCAAGTGGTTTTCACCTGCCTGCAATTCACCATTTTGTTTGTGGTGCGTGTTTTGCGCGGATATGTTCAGACCGCGTGTAGGCCAGCCAAGTTCCATTGAATATTTCGCGGAGTGTATACCTTTCAAAGTAATTACCTTTACCTGGTCAGGTCGATTTTGTGAATGAGGCTTTGCGGCTCTGTTCGGCCGGCTCGGCCCGTTCAGCGGCTTAATTTTAACTCTTGAGGTTAGATGTTGTTGGTTGGAATTTTTATGTCGGCTTCGGAATTTCTATGCTTTTACCCATTTTATGTAACAGCATAAAAATAGGCAGACAGGCGACAGTGTTTGTTCAACTTAACATTTAGAAGTGGAAAGAAACACACAGAAATGTCGGATTGTGACAATTTTCTATGGTTTAACGGAATTCTCTTCAAGCGCCACAACTTATTGCGGTCGTCATTAAAACACTCTGTTTCAATGGGTCACTTCCATGGATTTTCTACCAAGTGTAAATATCAATATTGAAACAATATTTAGCCTTATTTACGTTTAGCATTTTTACCTAATTGCGTTGTTTAGTGTTATTACGGATGTAGGTATGCATACATCCTTCCAAAATAAAGGTTTAACTCCATTAGTCCAGAACATAATATTCTCTTTACATAAAATAAGGCTACACTTGCAAGTCACAAAGTGAGACATAAACCCACGTAAATGTGTGAAACATTTACATGAAGAAGCGGAAAAAATTCCCACTTCTGATTTCATAAGAAATATTAGCCAGGATTTAACACGTTCACGCCGGCGCTTTATTAGTAAGAGAGCTTTCTCATGTTGTATGTAGTTTTTCGTGTAATTTTCTCTTAAAGTTCTCCTGTGTACCACCGATGGTACACGCCGGCGTGAACGTGTTAATGTATGTTCTATTTTCCCTGTCCACCTCATTATATTGTGTTAATTTTTTATAACAATAGCTGTGTTCTTTTGCTATCCACAGATCTATATTATTTTTAGTTTTATACGTTGGCAGTACCGATAATCATTGTTAAGTTGACATCTGCTAATTGTAAATCGTTGGTTTATTATGCTGTAAGTAATAACTTGCAATATTTCAAACGTGTAAATTTTACTTGTTTTTTTATTCCTCACAATCTTATATTATACATGTTTGCTCACTTTTAAGACCACTCTTTGAGTTTGACAACAAGCAGTACCAACATCTAAGACTAGAAAAATGCACCTATATGTAAGAGTAAGTTCTAATTTCCAGATCTTTAAAGATCCAGATCCAAGATTGGTATAAAGATCGGGATCTTATGTGGGATGTGATCGGGATATTGAATTGTGGTTCTTAGCTGTTTTTCATTATGAATTAATGACGAGACTTAAATTAATGTTAATATTTTTTCGACCGCCAATCTTCCTATCTCATCCCATTCGAGCTGTAGGACAGACGAATATAGTCAGAAAAAAATTTCACTCTCTATTGCCCAGGATAGATACAATTTTCAGTTTGACTAACTTATACCGTGTGGGCTCAGACAGAACTGGACAGATTTCCAACCAGCCATTTGACTTTTAGATTTAAATCTTTGAACCCCAGATTTCGTATAACTTCAAAAAATCCATTAATGTTATTAAAAAAAGGTTTATTGAGAAATTAAACTTGTCTGGAGTTATCAATTGGAAGTGATGTGCTTAATTTATTTAAAGGTAGGTTCTACTTTGGAGCATCAAAATATATATTTTTTTCTTTACATTTTTTGAATTCCTAAATTGTCTAGAAGAAGGCACCAAAACGATTTGATGGTATTCTAATATTTTCGCAAGTTAACAAAATAGTATCTATCTATATGATAAAAAAAACGAGAAGACCCCTTCAACCAAGGACATGTGTAGAAATAATTTTTATTATTGAAAACAAAATTCCAAAATGGGCTCAGCTTGCAAATTTTTCAATATTTAAAAAAAAATTGAGAAGAGTTTCTATCTTACAGTAGGATTGGTCTTCATTAGAAGAGTCATCGCCCTATTTAAATATCACAAGCCTACCTCGAAAATTTACCAATCAATAGAACTCAAACAAAAGAGAAAAATATTTTTTGAATTTTTATTTGATGTAAAATGAATATTGCTTCGAAAGTTGAAAATGTGTATAGACCATAGAGAAATCTTTTTTCTCCTGAAACTCACATTTTCATTAATGATTTATAAATAGCATTAGTATTTTTAACTGCATTTTATACTGCTTACATTAATAGTAATTAAAAATGCTACAATATTTTCTGAAGAGAAATTGTGATTCCATTTAATCTATTAAACCCTAAATGAAAACTGTTTTATTATGGCTTTCAAGGCCTTATATGCAGATATTGCGGTAACAAAAAAAGTACATAAATTGTAACTGCTATAACTATCCAAAGCACCAAATCAAATTTGACTTAAAGCAGTCGTAAAAAAGTTAAAATTAGCCATAAATGGAAATCATTTTAGTTCCTAGAACGCCTTTCACGCATTTCTTCTCCATCTGAAACTGAAATTTCAAAACAAGAATAGTATTATTATGGAGACCCAACAGAAAGTGATTTTAGGGTACTACATCACAAAAAAAAACGTAAAGGTAAAAGAGATTCCAACCAGCAAAATGTGCGTTAATTTTAACGTAAAAATTTGTTATGAGAACTCTTTTGAGTGGACTTAATGGTGGTCAACTGTAACCGGTCTTTGAATAGGATACTTTATTTGTTCCAATGACCTCGTTTATAGGCTTTTGTTTTGAGCTCTTCACACTGACCACGGCAATTTGCTTTCCCAGTGACATTTTCGTCACGTTATAAATCACAACCTAATCTAGTTGCCTTCTTGACCACTTGACAAATTGCTATTATATAAAATTAATGTTCTGTGATTGTTAGAATAAATTCGTGATAAGCTGCAAATGTTACATTAAAAGTTGAATTGGACATTAATGGTTACTTGTAAAGCAATAAATTATAGTACTTATTTATTACTCTGATATGACCACAGTCCATTAATTTTTTAATTACATATTTCGAATTTTGTGCCAATAATCAACAGTTTTACTAAGTGAAAAAAACTACAAGAACAACTCAATATTTTACAACTATTCAAGTATTAA
>QYTT01077797.1:0-22529 GCA_006980735.1 Dasypogon diadema | reverse complement strand
GTCGCCGACAATTAGGGAGTAAAAGGTGCGAATGCGTTTTATTTTCCTTTGTCCTTCCTAAAAGATCCTCTTAATGGTGTGTGAGTGCGGTATGAGATCCTTGAAAGGAAGCATCCGGAATGTAATTCAATTCGCTGTAGGGCACGGCCACGGGTTGACGTGTTTAAAATTGCGCTCGTTTTATATCTGTGTATAAAGTTTATAAAGCGTTTAGCATTCTATATATAGTTTTATATAGACTTTGACTGGTAGGGCTTTTAAATACCAACTCAAACATCATATCTTAAATTTTTGGGTGACGAGTACCGTAAAATTATTTCAATTTCATACAATAGTATTTTTTAAAATCATATTTTGGGCGATTCTAAAGATAATTCACACACTTTAATTTCGAACTAAATAAAAACTATTACGTTTGCCGGTTCCGTCCTGTTTATAAAAAAAAATTCCAGATGCATTTCGTCTCGTGTTATGAGTCATTAGGTACAGTTCTCAGGAAGGTATTTCTCAGATGTGGCGGGAAGGATGGGATTTTTGGAGAAATGCAGCTTCATGTCCTTCAAATCTCAGGGCTTCAATGAGACATTCCCTGTCTTACTATAATGGGTTAAAAAGTCTATTGCAACATGGCTCCGGGGAATTGTTATCACCTTACGGCAGGGTATACAACCGGTAAAGATGAGGGATACTAAGGTGTCTTTCTACTGAAACCAGGGAAATATGATTACATCGAAACGAAATCCTTTAAGTCTGGTATCTACTGTTGAAAACCATGGAACAACGGAGAGGGTTCTGATGAACTACTTGCATTGCGCCACGTTGAAGGAATATCCCCTAAATATTAAAAATCATGCTTATAAGACATTGGCATTGATTTGATTACTTTGGTGGCCATTAAAGAATCTTTTGACAAAATTCATTATAGAAAACTGGAAATTACTTTTCAAATTAGAGATCAGACAGATGGACAATATGTTGAGAAACAGGGTAATAAGGATTCAGACTGGTCACGTGAGTGTTAGGAGAAGAGTCACCAAAGGATGTCCATAAAGTATTGTCGCTTTTTAGGGTTCCGTACGTCCGAATGAAAAAACGAATCTGTCTGTCTGTCTGTCCGTCAAACACGGACGTATAATGTAAATAAATAAATTTTGAGAATGGGGGTCACTTTTGGGGGCCAAATTAGAAAATTAAAAAAAAAAAAATTTGCCAAATAGACCGTGTGACATATCAAATAAAATGTATTTTTTATATTATCTCAAATACATATTTTTATTAATTTTAAAATAAATAGTTTTAAAGTTATTTAAGAAAAAAGATGAAAATTAACCATTCCTCCCTCCATTACGAAACTACTGAGTCTAAAATTTTGAACAAATATACTGAAAATAGTTCTTTACTTATAGATTACAGAAAAATATCAGAATAGCTTCTATCCTTGGTCTTAGTCTACATACTCAAGAATATGCGACAAGACAATATTCAGCAATAGGCAATATATTCAGCAATTTTCTTCTACAAACCGGTACCATACCTTTTTTCAGTTACCACAAACAAATTTGGGTCAGATTAAAAAAAAAACACGGTAGATAACAACATATTCATCGTACGGAACCCTCTCTATGAACTCGCACTTGTCCGGTTTTCTTGTAAAATGTCTCTACTTCCAAGACTTAAAGGATTGCTTATGCATATCAAAGTAATCAAATAATTCACAACAAAGTACAGAAAAATATATTTTAATATATGAATAAATTTAGAAATTTTTCCCTATGTTTTTCTTTTAAATAATTTTAGTGGACAACCCTAGAGAAGTACCTGAAAGAGATGTGACTTTAGGACAAATTTATGGGACTTTATCAGTTCTAATTTTGCAACAAACTCCAAATCGCTTAGTTGAAGTTGTGATTTATCTATTAAATGGACCTGGCCTGGCACCAAGGAAATCGCATGTTTTACGTTTGGGCCACAGCGGTAGATTTGCTATGAATATTGTGGACAATTTAGTGGTTGTACATCATCAAGCATCAGCGACATCAATGCTTTTTGATATCGCATTAAGTGGTGAAGTAGATACTAACGGAATTTCTTATCACGCACCTGTGACACCTGGCAGGACAATAAAACCATTTTCTTTAAAATTGCCTAGTATTTCGTTTGATGGTCAAACAATGGACATTGAACTATGTACGAACTGAACTGATTGATTTCTTACTGCTTATTAAAATTTCGTTTTTCTTTAGACTCGACCAATTGGGTGTTATTCCAACCTAATATTGTCATTGATGCGAAATTGGGATGCATGTGGTATTTGTCGCTGAAAATCGATTCGCTTTGCTCGTTAATTACAGATCGGGTTAGATTAGTAGAATTCCTGTTACAAAGGACGAATGGAAAGCCAGTTCTTCTGCAAGTATTACGGCAACTAGTCGATGAGCAGTACAATGGGACATTGTTGCCGGTCATAGAAAACGTCTTCAATAAATTAAACGCAGTTTATGAGTAAGTATTAAAAGTGTTTTCTTCGTATTATGAAATACCGCTATTTTGTTTAGAAATTGGGTTCACATTGAATTGCAAACACAAACCGCTCAACCTACTTCTGTTAAAACCATCCCAAAATTACCTGCACCACCAAAAGTGCTCATAGATCAAATTGATATGTACACAAATGTATTTACTCCAATAGCAGAACGGCCATACACCGAAAAGGTGGAGTATTACATTAGAAATGTAATTCACGGCAATAATAATTGTCTGTTTGTAGGTTTTAATTTTGTATATTCAGTCTTTAAGCAAGCATAATATTTCTGCCCAAGAGGATCTCAGTAAAATGGTTGCTTTGGAGCTCATACGAAATCATCACTTTGAAACGCTTCAAAAGTTAGTGGAGTACTCTTTAATTTTGGAGTCCAAACCAATTGCATGCTTCCTTTTATCACATTCCAAATTAAATCCTGCAATAACACAAACAGCACTGGATATGTTGAGCAAATTAAATGCTAATGAGGTAAGTTGTAAATAAATTGATAATGTTAATGACTGAAGTAGATTTTATGATTTTATTTTCCTCTTATTTATTGGCAAAAAAGCTTTGTGATTTAAGTGAGTGAAAGCAATGATTGCCACTGGAATTAATCGAAAATGCCATTGTCAATCGTTTGAATCGTTTGCTCATAAGGCAAAGAAAAAGAGTTTTTTTTTGTGATTACTACAAAAATACTGTCGCTAAAAAATAAATATTAACAATTTAATAATAAAAATAAAAAAGGAACGCCAGAGTAACAAGAAATATATGTACAAAGCAACCTTAACAAAACTAGCCATCCACTTGTCTAGAAGTCAAATTAAAAGCAATAAGATTGTGACGCGAATCAAAAAGGCGAGATATTGAAGATATTGTCTCACTTATATCGTAATTAATACATTCATTGGTACATCAAATGAAGGAGCCAATGATTCCTCAAAGAGCGTTCTGGGATAGAAATGCTGAGGGAGGTCAAACATGAAAACGTTTCTGGGTTTATCACTTCTACTCTCAGTTAAATTAAGCCGATTGGAACAAGGAGGCAAAAGAAGGTGATTGTCTCAGGAAGACCGAGAAGGGCAAATTTCAAAAACCTTCGTTGGGTGGCCTCAATCTGAATTGCATAGAAAGGATACCAGATTAGTATATTCGGCAATAGGTCTAAAAAAAGTGCAGTAGAGAAGTCTGGAAATGTAGGGATCACTCCTTAAATGAATGTTTCACAAAAACCTGCATAGAGTTAGTTTTGTTAATGGAAGCATTGAAGTGGTCCTCAAACCGAAAAATCAACAGGATACCTAAATCCTTAATGCAATTAAGTCTAATCAGAATATGTCCATCAGTGGTGAAGTTGAATTTCAGGCAAGTCGTTTTAGGGGAGACGAATATGCATCTTGCGAAAAATCTTCGCGTCGTCCGCACAACAAAGGATATGCGAATGTCTTTGATACGACAGATCATTGATATAAAATACGAAGAGCAAAGGGTTAAGATGGCTACTTTGAGGAACGCCGGATGTGTTGCAAAAACAAAACAAGAAAGAGACTCAAAAACAGATAGCTTGTAGGCAATAATCCGATGAATAATCTCATCGAAAGCCTTGCTAAAGTCAGTAAAAATACAACTGAGTTACCCACCGACCTCAAGGGCAGTCAAGCAGCAATTCCCAAATGTTTGTCGTGGTGGATTTCCCTTTAATAAAGCCGTGTTGGAGATATGATAGAAAGGCTTTACAATGAAAATAAAGGACGTCACAAATGACGTAAAGACGGTAACGGGTCTGTAATTCGAAATGTAACACTTGTTGCCCTTTTTATGCAAGAGGATAATCATAGATAGTTTTCAAGCATGCAGGAAAACACCGGAACGAATAGGTAAACTAAACAGATAACAAATAATGGAAACAATGGACTAAGAACATATTTTGACAAAACAAGTGGGGATGCCATCCGGACCGCTGAAGAAATTATCAGTTAAATTCGAATTATGGTAAAATATAATTGTCAAGAAAGATATCCTCAAGTTGAAGAGAGATCGGCGGATGTTTCATTAAAGTTAATATCACAGAATTCATCGAGGAATGTAGTCTTGAAAAATTCACCGAAAAAATTTACGATTGCCTGACGGTCACTGCTTGTTTTAGAATAAAAAGTAAGGTAGAGGGGTAACCGTTGAACTTACCAATCTCTATCTTCAGTGCACGTAAAATGCACGTCATTCCAGTCCAAGACGGGCAATTCGGAATCTTCAAATAACAATATCTTATCGGACGGCGGACCACTATCAGACAGAGCTTCAGTGAATGAAACAATTCGTGCGTAGACCTTACAAGGACAGCAAGTTGAAATTTAAACAGTAACAATGTAGACGATCAGATGTGAAAGGCGTACGCACAATAACTCCAAATCACCAAGAGCAGTGGTATCTAAAACTTCATATGGTGTTTTCCAGTGAAAAGCACATAGGACACCGCCCTCACAGCCAAAGAGTTGGAAATCGGGTTCGAAGATCTCAACATTCGTTATTCAACCACAGATCCAGGTTTCACTCAAACATATACTATGCGGAAACAGTAATGAAATGAGCCAGTAAAGAGGCGAGATTTCACCGATAAGTTTTTTGAGTTTTTTGGGCTTTGGAGATGATATGACACTTGCTAGGAATAAATTCACGAACTATGGAGTCAACCAGCCAGATATCAGGAGAGACGATTTTAATCGACTAAATCTTCCGGAGCAAACAATTTAAGTGACGTTGTAAATGAGCGGAGATGATTGTTTCGAGATGTATTAAGCTTCCCGCAGGTGACCACATGATTTGAAACAGCGATACGTTAAACAACATGGTAGTTTAACTCACCCTCAGACCCTATGGTGTCCGGATGAACCCTTGAGAAGAAAACGCAATGAGGAGATCTTGTAAGTTTCAAAGTAATAGCTTGCGTACTGTGTACAGACGAGATTGATGGAGGAGCCGGACCCAGCAGTAGCAGACGCACAGACGACAGGAACCGGCCAAGCAACATGGTCGCAGACTTTTGAGGGCATAGAGGTGACAAGAACTGGCCAGGCGTGTGATAAATGGACCTATTTCACAATCTGGAACACAAATAATCATGGGTTGATTCTGGCAAGCCATCAACATCGCCTCCGAAATGAAATATTCACGATCACAAATCTTGTGGTAAAGGAAAGGAGATTTTAGTGTAAAATAAGTTTTTAAGATTGATGCTTCTAGTTAGGTGTTACAATTAAGTATACTTATGTTGAATTTCATTTGCACTTTCAGGGTAAGCCAGGGTTCAACCCTGAAAGTGCAAATGAAATTCAACATTAGATTAATGGTTTTTCTAGTGGAATCAAACACTGCATGTCGCACAGTCAAGAACATTTCTTTTATTAATACATGATTTTATTTTCCGAACCAGTTTATGGATCTCGTATTGTAATACTTATTACATTTTATAGATAATTCTGGAAGTTTTGTTGGGCCAAGGAAAAGTAATAGATGCTCTTCGAATAGCTAAGACTTTGCCCGATTGTGATACATTATCTGCACGAAAGTATTTAGAGGCGGCCAAGAAATCAAAGGATCCATTAGTGTTCTATGCAGTTTATACGTATTTCCAGCAAAGAAATGTGCGCTTACGGGGTAATCCAGAATTTCTCAAAAGTAATATAATTAATTGCCTTTTTGACATTTTTTTAATTTATGATTTCAATTTTTAGATGAACAATGCATCGAATTTGATCAACATTTTAGTAATTTGTTTGGAGAAAACGTTGTGAAATGAATGAATAGATATCTGACCTAAACAAAGAATTGTAGAAGAAAGCTTCTGTTTCAAATGTGATATTGTTGCGGACAATTTCCGAACAAATGTTATAAGTAATAATTTGTAAAGCAATAGTGAAGAAATAATAGATCAGTGCATGTATATTGATGTATATCATAGTAGTCAAGAGGATAATATATTTTAAAATGTTATATATGTAAATAGTTATGATCAATAAATAATTTTAAAAGTGCTACGATTACTATGTATTCATCCAATTTTGTGAGATATAAGGATATAAGGGGTCAAGTGCAGGTAAAATTTGTCGCATAGCTTCACAACGCACAGTCGTACCACCCTAATAATGAAAATCAAAAAAGTCATATACGCATTTCCGATAATTTTAGATAGAGGCAGGTAGTACGCCAATCAGGCTTCCTATAAAAGTAAATAAAATGCATATACGATGCACTTTTCATTATCATTTTAGCTCTCAAAGTGAACACATCGACCAAAGTGGCCACATAGTTAGTACTGCTTGTACGCAAAGTTTGTTGTTGTACCACATATTTCTTGAAATTCACTGTGTGTGTGTGTGAAGTTATTGTGCAATGGAAATACAAAGACAAGGTATGTGGAATACTTTTGGTGAACTTTGTTTGAGTCATATACTAATTTTCATAATTTATAGTGTTGTTGCAAAATTGTACATTTTTTCCTTTTGATTTTCAACTAAAGTTTCAAAACAGCTCGGACTAGACACCATTATCAATGATTCAGAAAAAAGTTGTTTTAGTAGGAAAATGGGGTTTCGACGGAAGCATGGGACATAGTGAGTTCAAGCAATCATTTTCCGAGGAATATAACGACGACAGTAGACTCTTGGTTACTTTCTACGTACCTCTACAACTTATGACAACAAGGGACGATCGACAAGACGAAAAAATCATTTGGAAAAATCTACGCCCTTCTTCCACTAGGTTCTGTACGCCTTTTCGTTTTCAGTTCACAAAAGAATTGACTGAACTATCTGTTGCCGAAGAGAGTTACTTTAAACAGAAAATTGAAGCTTTAGAACCTACACGTATTTCAATAGAGGACAGGATATTTTCAGTAGAACATGATTTAAAACTGACTGTGGTAGACGGAAAGGTGTGTAATGCTTTAAGTGACAAATTTTCATCTAAATGTTATATATGCAAAGCAACTCCGAAGGACATAAACGACATTGACAAGTGCATAGAAAAACCGTTAACGAAAAAACATGCTATTTTGGTTTGTCCCCTTGAATTAGGTTTTTCCAGTATTTTCTACAAGTTTCCTATAGGTTAAGTATTAAGAAATGGCAAGTTAGATCAGAGGATGAAAAAATTTATTAACAGATAACAAAAGTCGTATTCAAAACCAAATTTAGAAAAAAAATTAGGATTGATAGTGGATAAGGTAAAAGTTGGAGGTAGCCGAATTTCGAATGAGGGCAAACGAACGAAATTTTTTCGCAAATGCCAAAATATCTGCAGAAATTACTGGTATGGACGAGAGTTTAACAGGTGCAGCAGGTTGTTTCTTGTGTGTACAAAATTAATAGCGAAAATGTGAGAAATTTTGCATTGGAAACTGTTAGGCAGTTTGTGCGGCGTTATCCGTGGTACTACCTTCCTGCTTCTGCTCATAAAATATACACGCACGTTGCGGATATAATTGAGCATGCACTTTTATCAATAGGTGAGCTTTCCGAGGAAGCAGTTAAAGCAAAAAATAAAAATATAAAAAACTTTGGGCTACGACATACCCGTAAAATATCCCGAGTGCAGACAAACACTGACCTCCTAATCAGAAAATTTTCCCATAAGAAAAAATCTATTCTATCTAAAGATGCGCTAACATTAATTATTAATTAGGAAACATATTTTTACAGTTTACAAACCAGAAGAACATTTTCAGAAGCTTAATATGTTGCAAATGCGCACTTTATCTACATAATTATAGATGTGTTTAATACATTTATTGATTAAATATAGGCAACTATAGTTAGATTACTAAGGTGACGATTAGGTATTAAATAAATTTAACATTAGCATTAATTATTATGTATTAATGTTTTGTGGAGGATAAAAAATTTCATTGTATGATAATTTTGCTGGGTAATTAGATCGATTTAAGCCCCATTTCTTTTTTTATTGCCATTATGTAAGATTTTGTCTTTTCCTGTTATATATCATCATTTTATAACAACACGCAGTATTTGTAATGATAAAATTAGGTCAACAGATAAATTTTGATTTTTGTCGCATCCTAATATGGGCCCGGAACCACTGTGCAACGGTTGCAGTTAGGCAGGTACTTAGATGTTAAAGTAAATGTGAAGTTTCGAGGAATCTAATATTTGACTAAAAAGCATGTGCTAATGGGGCATCTTGGCAGAAAATTTAGTAGGATTTAAATAAATGCTATAAATTTTGTCATTTTATGAAATTCGAAATTTTGTAACTCGTGATGAGAGAGAAGGGGAGAGTTGTTTAATGCGTTGACTGCATTTAGCATAAAAGCTTTCGAGAGAATTACGTGTTAAAATACCTTTGTCGTGAGAGAGCTTTTAAATGGCGGTCACCGGTGACCGTCATTAGGGTCAATACTTTTGTTTTTAAAGGCTTTGGCGAACTTTATCAATTTTTATTCATCTGGTTCATTACTTATTTCAAAATCATTGCTAAATTCAATTATGACGGCACTATTTGAAACTTAATATGGAGGCCACTTTCCTTGTAATTCTGTCAGCTCACTAGAGGCATTATCATCATGTGCTAAAAAATAGCTGAAGTTACTACGTAACATCCAAAAATTTCAACAATTTCAGATGAGATCTCAGTTAAGAGATGACAAGGTGAGGATCTACGTAGACGCAGTTGGTCCCATTTTCGGCTTTCAAGGTCTTCGTCTGTCAGCCCCAGCCGTGATTATAGTTGGTGTTGGTACCACAAGTTGTTTGGTATCAATATAAAGAAGTGCCACAACCCTCGCGACTTTACTACAGCAAGCCAAAACGCATTTTTGAATAATTGAAAAGGCTGAATTACCCCATTCCTCCGACGATGGTTAAAAAAAGGGTTCTTTTCCCAATCGTCTCATAATCTTCGATGGCTTAGTCATTTTTAAATCAATACTGGAGCAGAAGTTTGAGTTATTCTGGTATCTTCAACCAATAGGTTAACACCGACTGGTTTTAAACTTTCTGTAGTGAACTCGTCTTCGATCAATATCTATGGTTCTCAATTTTTCATTGATGCTTTTCTTGGCAGTTCATTGCCGTCGACGTCGTTAAATCCATTTTAAGCACAGGGCAATATTGCTAAAGGATTAATCTTCGACCCTCTTCGAGTTCAAACGAATGACTTTTGGTCTATGCAACACTGTGCAGACCTTCAAGAGGTTTGTTCACTCGGTTCTGCAAGACTTGGCATTCATTTTCGTCTATAGGTGAAATCGTACTCTGAAGTGGAGCCTCTTGATAGAGTTGGTGCCATTATCAATTACAAATGACCTGAAAGAGTGAAACAAGGAGTCGCTTAAGAGCCAATGCTAAGGGACCCTAAGACGACACAAGCCGCAGACAGTGCCACAACACTACACAAGATTACTCTTCCAACATAAGCAGACGAGAAGGATACGATTTCTTTCTGAAGAAAGAATTACCTTTGTATGTGTATACATATGGCAATATGCGTAGAAAAACCATAATTTTGTACAACAGTTTATACATTTCCCCTTTGATAATATGAGATAGGTTGTTTTTCAAATAAAATAAGGGAATTTTACAGAACAAAGTTCGAAATTAGGCATTTTGTACTTTCCTGTTTATGGAAGGTACGTCAGATGAAAAAATAGGACTGTCCAGTAAAATACAGGACGAATGGTAGTATAGGTTTACAGGACGATTGTGTTTCTTATGCAGTAATCAAAATCTTGCTTACTTTCAGGTTCTGCAGAATGGAGAAGCCATCAGGATCATCATCAAGTATGGTAGATTTACACCAGTGCAGCATTTTTTACAGATCATCCAGTGGATTAGTGTTAGACAACGAAGAAGGTTTTGATTTTTAAAATTCAAATTATGCCAGTAGGAAATCGAGTGATTGAAGAACACGGTAATGAATGATTTCATTGGAGAATAACAGAAGCGATAATGCAAAGGGTAAGGTAACAGAGAAACAAATTGTTGGGGAAATGCAAAGAGAAATTTACGTTTTCTTGTTCCTTTGTGTTTATTTCTGGATAATGAGCGAAAGCTGTTGGATGCTTATTAGAACAAAGAAACAAAATACAATGACAATAAAAATTGCGTAAACTTAGCATAGTCAAATTCTATTTATTTGTTAGGCTTTATAAGTTTCAATCATTTCATTTTTTTTCTTTCTTTCTTACACTTTCACATTTACCTTACTTTTATTCTTATATTTTCTAAAAATGAATTAATGAAAGAATAATGCATCAAAGATTGGATTACCAATAGCATCTCTTTGTTAAAAGTTATTGGTGTTGCGAATGTATAGTAGTATCGACCAAGTATATAGCAGAAAGACTGTTCAGCTCCTAAGGCAGAAAGTGAGCGCCTTTTCACGAAGTTTTTCCTCATCGATGATTCGCCTGATACTCTTCATCGCCCTCACTTTGTACTTTAAGTAATAAACACTTCACCGTCTCGGGCTAGCAATCGCTGAGCCAAAAGTAGAGAAATAGTGTTCACTGTCTGCCTTAGGATTAGGACTTTAGGAGCTGACTAGTCTTTCTGTCAGTGCTTGGCCGATGATAGCAGTGTATATATGTTCATTACGTCATGGAAGAAATAATGAACACATTTCCTTCTGAGACCTATTGATTAATTTTAAATATGTTAGTGAGGTACAGCCGTGTCTCCGGACTTTTGCTTGCTAACCCGATTCTACCGGCTAAACCCCCCTTCCCTGTCTCCTGGGTCCATAATCCACTGCGGAAGTGTGCGCCGCATCCCTCCCTCCTAGGGCCCTCAAGCTAGGCTCCAGAGGAGAGTGATGCTAAGGGTTTAGAGAACGCAGTTGTTTTTTATAAGAAGACGGAATTTATTTTAGTGAGACCTCAAAGATTCAGTGATTCAAATTGTTACAGCTCAACTGATTTCAATAAAGTGCTCCTGTAAAAGTTGTGACAGTTTCCTCTGGCAGTTCTTGACAAATAGAGGGTTATTTTTAAATTTTAAAATTTCATAGAAAGGAATCTGTTAGGAAGGTACACAAATTTTCGATTTCTTATATCCTTCTAGCGTGAGGGGTAAGACCCATTTCCAATGAATTTGTTATAGTTTTTATAAGCTAATAAATAAATGCGATCGAATACTGCGAACTATTCAAGTGTAAATTTAATTTCTAAAGCTTGCTAAATAAATGCGTGTGTACAAATTACAAAACCGCAATTAGTGTTCATTATGAATATTTTTATAGTAATGCTAAGTGATTTCTGATTAATACCGCTTGACCTTTACTAACTTCCTAATCACAAAGGGAAAAAATAAGAAAACTTTTTCTCATCACCTGATTCCGTTTTTTAACGTTTTCCCATAAAAATGAAACGCAAAACCAATTATTTTCCTCAAACTTTATTAAAACTGTTAAAGAAAAACTGCCAAGTCATTTGTATTGAATACTTCCGCGGTCTACCTGTCTAAGAATTTAATTGACTAATAATTGGCGGCGGTTTTATTTATGACATGGTCTAGCGCCTTTCATGGCAAGGTCGGTTTGAAGTATCTGCCATATTCGGAGTTTGTTCTTCTCCGCACATTAACCGCACACAAACCTTTCTGGTAAACGCCGGTAATACCACTAAATAGCGAGTTAAAGTCGAGACCGTAATCTGTCCTGATGGTATAACCTAAAAGAGTTCGGACGTGTTATGTTGCTTGTCCAGTTAAAATGACATAAACACTGGTTGGACATGAACAAAGTATTCCAACAACAATATCTGCGTCTAGGACCTCCTCTTGCGATACATATGTGTTTCTGGCACATAAAATACCTCGAATTATGACCATTGCGAATTTATGGGGCACGTTTTATGATATCTGAAATGAATTTTCATGCAGGCCGTATGTAGAGTTTGTCAAACGAAAGGAATTTTGATCTGAGCTTTAATCTGTTACGGTTGGGAATTATAAGTATGCACTATTAGATAACAAGCGAATTAAGAGCAAGTTGGAGTTTTCTGACTAGCCCAACATTTCAGTTAAACCTTTTTACAAAATTTGTACAGCTTGACGTATAACTATAAAAAGTGAGTTGATTTCGTTACGATCTGGGAAGTGAGTGAATGGCTATACTTTTCATTACCATCTTTTAAGTAGCAAGGTTCGAACATTTTGTTAAAAAACGGCGTGGTGAAACCTTCTTTTTGATTTGTTCTGGGCTCTAGTTTTTCGCCGATAATTTTGCTGCTCTTCTAGAAGCATGTTTACATCATTTCTTTTCTCCCTTTTTTATATTTTTTAAATATCGAGGAAAAAAATTCTACGTTTTTAGTGCAATGCAAAATTTAAAGGTTGAGGTCCTTACATATTTTGTGTAAATTGATGTGGGCCTCAAATGCTATCGTGGAAAAGCTCAGATGGGCTTGTGGGAGATAATGCTCCGAGTCATGTAACAATTTCTCAGTGAATCAAGCATTTCAAGGACGGAAGGGAAGGCATGCAAAGCCATTGATGATGAATTTCGAAGCGGCAGTACATCAACATCTACAAATAATCAAATGGTAGAAAAGCCCTAGAATGAATACTGTTGAACTGATTGTTGAAGAGATTATTGAAAAATTGCAAATTTCTGTTGATGCAGTGCATTTAATCTTGGTTGACCATTCAGCACTTGGCACGATGGGTTCCAAAAGCGTTGCACCCTGAATAGAAACTTCAACATGTAGAACGTGGTAACTCCACTTTAAATAGGATCGAATTAAATCCTGAAAAATTATTTCATCAAATTGTAAGAGAGATATAACCTGAATTTTGTAGTACGATTCAGAGTACAAAATTGCAAAACTGTAGGAAGTGATTGTTGAAAGAAACTTCTTAGCCTAAGAAATTCTAACGAAATAGATTAGTCCACAAGACTATGATCACCAATTTTAGGAGAGTGAAGAGCTCTACATGTATATTTCTGAAATGAAATCCCGACCGTGTTATACACAGATTATTCGAAAACTGAAAGCTAATATCTTAAAAAAGAGGATGGTAACTTTCGAGAATAATATTAAGAATTTTTGCTCTATGATCCAGATTTGGGCCGTGTGATTACTTCCTACTTCTGCCCTTTGAAGCCTTTGCTAAATACCCTCAATTTGCTTTAAGGTGAAAATATTAAATCGTCATTTGAATTATGCATGCATGATGAATTTTAATAAAATCAGTACAAGTGAGTCTGAAATTACAGTTTTTCATTTTTATTAACTCAACCTGTTAACCTATTATTTATTTAAAAGTGATTAAGGAAGAAAAATAGCAAAGAAAGTAGTAAATAAACGAAAAGGAAATAACTCCAGTGGCAGATATATACATTAGTCTATGTATATACATAATAAAGGACGCAATATCAAAACTCACTTACAATGAGAAAAATATATAACCCATTAAAATTAAATTAATAGCGAAGGAAAAAAAGAAAGAGAAGAAGATAAATAAATGACAAAAACGGAAATAGAAGAACTAAAATTAGGCGAAAAATTGAAAAGTCGGAGTTGCTATCAACGGTTGGGGGAATTCTAGTGCGAAGCAATGTGAACAGAAAATGAAGTAATTGTAATTTATAATGCATGAACAATGGGGAATCCACCAACTGATGTTTAAAATTCGATACATGGCCGAATCTGTGGGCAGTCAAAAATAATTCGAATGCAGCGCCGACTACAGGTTTGGAAATATCAGGCTACCAAGCATAAAGTGGGTGCAAAATGAGGTAGTTAAAGCCCTCATAACTCAGGCGCACATATCCATTTAAAAAACAGGTTGACAACCAAAGCTGCGTAGACCTCTATGTATTTCATTCAAAACTGCCCTCGCAGAATTTATTACTTCTCTCAAAGGGACCCATTTCTTTCAGCTCAACCATGGGTTTGACTGGATTGTTTACTGATTCCTAAGAATCTTGGCATCATTAACAATATTCGAGAGGTAATTCATAAAAGTACTAAACAAAAGTGGTTCTAATACAGAACTCTGAGGAACACGGGAGAAGATAGGAAAAAAACTAGAGAGAGTATCACTGACCTTGCCTTTCTACATTCTGTTGACAAAAAAATTACGGAACACTTGAATAACATACGGAGAAAATACGAAGTGGGAGGATGCGAGCATCATAGGGTTGTCTCCTGAGCTTAGGCAACACCTAAAAAAAAACAAGCCTGAGAGAAATGCAAAAGGAGAGAGACATTTACAGCTCATTATAACTTCTTGCAAATTTGAATTTCAATCCATTTTAGACGCATTTTCAATGGTTACTAGTTTTGAGCTCTAGAAAAAAACAATATATCGTTAGGTAGGTAGAAATATCATTACAAACCTTCGCATTCAGACTCATATGTTCAGGGAAACTACTGAAGGCCTATGTATCACCAGTCCACAGTTGTATCAGAAAACTTATTTTTAAACGTAAATGGTTTTAAAAATGCATGAAGCCAGAAAATTTGAATTACAGTTTCGGGAAAATCTAAACAACTTTGCCATTTGTCGAACTGTTTTAGATTTGGTCTTCATTTACGAATGTCCGTTTTTTGTATTTTGTAAATCCTGTATTAGGCGAAAAATTCTTCAATATTTCATTCACCATTTAAAACTATATTCACATTTCTAGATATCCAGTAACGCAGTCCTCATATGTAATATTGATCGCTGCCGCTGTGATAACACGTTTCCGCCACATCTTATGTAATTCCCTTTTGTATCGAAACTACTGTAATTACCCATTTAATGGTTTCTGCTGAAAACAATCTTAACGTGTTTAAATCCCATTTAAAGCGAACATTGAAATTCATATAAAATGAGAGTTTCATTGACTCACAGAACTGTATTTCCTGCCCAATAGGATATTTTAACGTTAACCAACGCAGTTGAGAAGAATTGAAAATCGAATAAATTTGCATAAAATAATTTATTTGAAATCAACCTAAGCTGACTCGATATTTACAGGCGTGTAATGTTTGACCACGAGATATGCACAATGTGATGAGATGGATGCGCTATTTTACAGAGAATTTAACATATGTACACAGCGAAATAAATACAAATTTTGCCATTTCTAATAGTGTTTAACATTGAAAATCCAAATTTCCTTGCGGCGTTCCGCTTAGATCCTAAGCCAAATTACAAGGAAATTTGAATTTTGAGGCGTTTTCTAAAATTAGTTGCACAATCACTACGGAGAATGTCTGTGAAAACTACTTAATGATAATATCCGTGACCATATCCTAATCCATGACCATATCCTAATCCATGACCATATCCCAATCCGTAACCATGACCAATGGCCAGAGGGGCGTGGATAGCTGGAGCAGCAACAACGGCAGGAGCAGCATGTACGGCTGTAATGGCTGGTGCGGCGGCGAGAACAGGAGCTGCCTTTACAGCAACTTTGTATGTGTTGGCATATGATGTGGCGACGGGTGCAACAGCCTTAACGATGGGAGCAGGAGCAAGAATTGGAGCTGGAGCAATGGTCTTGATAACTGGTGCTGAAGCAAGAACTGGTGCGGCAAGTGCAGCATGACCATATCCATATCCAAGACCGTGTCCATATCCATATCCGGGTCCTAAGAGAGGAGCTCCCAAATATCCGGCTGAGACGGCGGCGAAGAAAAGAGGAAGAATGCACTAAAATGTAAGGATCCTTGTTAGCCTGAGGATACTGCAAGAAGCAACGTCTGGATACTTACCAACTTGAACATTTTGGCGAGTTTTGTTTTGTTGCTGCTGAACTAGTTACAAGAAATGTTACTGCTTGAGATTGAATGATTTCGATTTGACCCCAGTTGTGTATTTATACAGTAAAATGCGGCTTGAGAAGGGTTCCCTCACTCCGAAAAGTCCACGCGGTGTCTGCGAAAAAACAACCCAATCCAACACTCAGCCTAACATGGTGTTGACAAGAAGCATAAAAAGATAACTTCCAGCAAATGCCCCTCTATCTAGAGCCAGCCTGTACCACATTATACCACTGTGTGTCACTATTACTAACGAATTGTGCATGCGCTCTTATTTTCCACAGTTTACTTTGCTTATGCCGCCAATGCGACCTCGCTGAGGTTCTTTTACTTTTCATACATTTAACTACAGTCGGTTAGTGGTTGCTCCGTACTATTATTACTTGTAAATCGCCTAGCGAGCCGGTGGTCCCAAAAAAATTACCCAGGAAAATTCTTAATCATGCATTGGTTATGATTTGTGTGCACGTCCGAGTATGAGGCAAACTTTCAAAAATATAACCAAAAACACCGGTCAGCTGTGTTCTCATGAGGTACAAATAGAGCACTTATGCCCCTAGTTTTTTACGGATTTTCAAGTAATTGAAAGCATATTCATCTTATTACGGCTAGCATTGCAGTGGCAATTATTTGGCGAATGGCAATAAGATCAAATCAAACTCGTCTGCAGGTAAGAGCACGTACCTCACAATCTTATGGTGATTAAGTTGGATCGGCGTGATTTGACTTGCAAAGCAATCGTGAATTTATGTGAACGAATTTTCCACGTTTTAGCGCTGACAACTTGGGTCAGTGTTCAAATTGATGTGGAAAGATAAACCGGAAGGTTGTCGTTAAGGGTGTTGGACTGAATTTTTATCCCAGTTAGGGGGCATATACGACGAGAAGGAATGTGGATATTTCGAAATTTGACCACATCAACAGGAGTTGCAATTGTTAACAATCTGAAAGCAGAGTATATGCTATTATTTTCCCTGTTCTAGAAGAGGTGTTAATCATTTCGCAAATTTAATATCTTTAAGCATTGCGCTACGTTGTATCCCTGGTCAGGATCGCTTGATTATTAATTCTATAATACGTTCGGGAGCGAGAAGGAAGGGAGGGTATTGTCCCTAAAATTTCAGTTTTCCATTATATTCTACCTTTAGTATATAATAAGTGAAAGATAAAAGTATAAAGTGAGTAGGTATATCAATCAATCCCTAATATTTTGTTTTAATATTGAAATAAGATATTTGACTTTTGGATTGTTGATACCAAGATCGTATTCAGGAAGCCTAAAAACATATATAATATTTATATATGAAATATCTCAATTATTTAATTCCGCCATATTAGATCCGCCATTTTCAATTTTCAAGATGTTCAGATTTGTAACTAGCGATCCAAAATCCTATGGAAAATCATTTTACACAGAAGACTCTAGTTTTGTCTAGCTCGAATTGGGAGATTGCAAAAAGAAGGAGAACAATTTTTAAAGTTCATAGTGGCATAGTTGCAGCAGACATCGAGAGAGTGGTTTCATCAAAACCCAAAAATAGGAAAACCCGTCTGGAAAACTGATCAGAACATTTGTTTTAGGAACTGGCAAGTAGTAATTAACATTGACAGCAGAACAATCAATGTAGATTTATTAATTTTCGTTGTTCAATATTCTAAACGAAATTGTTCAATATTTAATTTCATTTTATATCATCAATAATAAAATACCTTAAATGTTGAAAGAAATAAATCTGGTTGTTGCCTGTAATTTCACAACTAGAAATCTATGTCATAAAAAACAGCACAAAAGTATTCTCACACTATCTAATTAAAGGAACTGGTCATTTTCGTATTGGGAATTCAAAATACGCATTTCTCTTATGCAAGCAAAATCGATCATTGTTTATTTTAGTCAACTGCACTCAATTATTGCATAAGTGCAGTTTTGTGCAGTAATAAGAAAGCAATGCACGTCCGCTTTCTTTACATCAATTTGAATGATGATTTCCTCTTCAGGGCATGTAGTTACGCACAGAATATTAATAATTGTCATTACATGAGCCTCTTTAAATATTTCCTACTTGTACATAGGAAAAATGGCATCAGATAGTGTAAATAAATGCTCATTTATTAACAGAAAACTGTAGTCAATTCTTTATTTGGGAAGAATAAGGAAATAAATCGTTACTAAGAAATTGTACACTATATAAAAGGGTAAGGAAATAGATTTTTAGATTTTTTTAACTATACAGAAATTGTTATGAAAAGAAACTGATATTACGTACCATACTGATCTACAGTAGTTTCATCATTTAGAGAAAAGGACCCAATTTTGTTATAAAAACATCAAGAAGGAAAATAAAATAAACCTTCAGATAGAACAAAATTTTTGATTAAGTAGATAAGATGTACATTCTTGTACAGATTTTTCCGATATTTCTATAACTTTTGAAATACGGTTCGAAAAGGTCAAGCCACATCATTGGAAACAAATGATAATCAAATGGTGCAATGTCGAGTAAATATAATGAGTAAGGCAGGGGCGGCTCGTCTAATGGGCCTACCGGAGCCGAGCCCAACGAAGAATTTCAAAGGCATGAAAAATAAGAATTTTAAAATATTTCACTATTTGGGCGAGTGGTTAAGTGCCGAGTGGGCCATATTAATTTGGAACCAGAAAATGAGATCTACCGCAAGAGTGAAGTGAAAGAGAGAAAGCAAATGTCTCATTTTCTTGTAGAAAAATATTTCATTTCTGAGGCCAGCCAGTTGTGGTTCATGATAATATGAAAATGTTCGATAGAGTGGGACCTAAAAGAATGATTTTGATTAATATTTGAGATTTTATAACTACTGTAATTTTCATAAAATTATAGCCTCCAAGATTAGTGCAATTTTTCTTTAGTGGCTTAAAACTAGTAATTAAAAAAGAGTTTTTTAACTTGTTACACAAAACTATTTACAAATATTTTACATTTAATGTATAGGAGTAAAAATCCCTTTGCAAAATATCAATTTTAAAGTATTAAAGAAAAATTTTCCCAAATATTGAAGCCTGCCATTTCGTGAAAAGAGCAAGCCTTAGAAGTGTTTGCGAATAAGTGTTTTTGAGATATTTTTTTGAAAAAAGAAGTAAAATTTAAATGGTTTACACATTTATAATGGCACTTGATCCAAGACACTTAAAAGAGATTAAATAGACGCGTAAAAGTTTGGGACGTAATTTATTTTTGTATAAGAAAATAATAATTCTATGTCTAGTGAGTCATCGAATTTGGGATTTACATCTCAATCTAGGACAGAGGCCCGAGCGAAAAGAAAGGAACCTAAAAGTTTCATACATAACATTATTTTCGAAACGAGACTTTTTTGTTCCGCCGCAAACGTTCCCTTCCGAAATTCTATAACACGAAAATAAAAATCCTTAGAATTTTTTGTTCCTGAATTCAGTATAAATTAAAACATCGGAATGTCTCAAAAGATGCACAATGTCGTCAGTGGGAAGCACAAAAATAAAAGGGCCAAAATGACTTCCCTGAGGCACTCCAGACGAGGCCTCTATGACTCTAGACCGAAAACCACGGAAGGACAAGAATAAAGTTGGAAAACTCAGTTTCTGTAATTTAAGTAAAATGCCCGAATGCGATAATTTGTCAAAGGTCCTACTAAAGTCTGTATAAATACAATCTTTTTGTAGATTATTGCCAAAATCAGATATGTTTTAGAAGTAAATTCCAATAAGTTCATTGTAGTAGATTTACTTGACGAAAGAATATCCTTGCATTGCGGAGACACTTGAGAAAGAACCATCGACTCCAGCAGTTTGGATATGCAGTACAGTTTTGCTATCGGTCCGTAATTAGAAATCTCGCTCTTATTACATTTTTTGTGAATAGGAATAATGAAGGAGTTCTTCCGTAGTTTGGGAACACATCCATTACTGAGAGATTTCTGAAAAAGAAAAGATGAACAACTAAAGCATTGGAGCACGACTTAATCACCGCAGAAGGCACGCTAATCGAAAGCTAGATCGTTGATATGGGAAATAATGAACCCATTAAAGACAGACGGAGATATGACAGCTGCACACAAATGGACTTCCAAGTTAATCGTGTGTCGCTACCCTCAAAGAAGATACAATTACAAAGGTTTCGTGAAGAAAGAGAGTAATAGAAATTAGAGAGAGCTGTTTGTCAATAATCTGATCTTATCTCGATTGAAACCGGTTGTCTAATTCCAGGGGTGAGATTGTTGCTCCTTTCAGCCCCACTTCCTCTTAGGGCAACCAATTAAAAAATTTTATATGGGACGGGGATAATTTTAAAGGGCTTTTTATTTTCTACTTAGTATATTTTTTTTCTAAAGGTTCGAGTGCTCCGTTGCTGGGTAACGCCCTTTTGAATATTCATATTTATTCAATATTGTCATTAATACGTCAATATAACACCAAAAAAGTGTTTTAATCGCCTTTCATTGCTACTACCCCCGCTCTATAAATATATTTATACAATGCTCGTTCTATGTTTCTAATGAAACGATACAAAAAGGTAGGATCGTTAAAGGTCGTCCACATACCAGTGCTAATGTACGACAGCAGATAAGTACCACTAACTTATTATTATACACAAGTCTACTTTATTTTGCTTAATACGTACTAAAATGCAATTATGAACTGTAATAATTAGGGTACACGCTACAGCAAAAAATATTCCAGATTAGTGCATATTCGGAACAGATGTAATAACTTCCTATGAAAGACGGATAATTATATCCTCTTAAAACTGTCAATTGTCAATCGGTGCTATTTTAAGTATGCGGAAAAGTTTATTTCCCATTTCAACATGTGAAAATGGTCAGTGGGTCAGGATATTTCCCAAGAAAATGCACAGGAACGGGAAATATCTTTTTACTAAAGATAGGAATTAGGAATGTATAATAAACCTAAAAATAGTATGTGCAGATATCCGTTACCAGATAGTACTTTTTACGTTTTCCAGTTTCCACTAAAATCTATAACTTTTCTTCGTCATCGAACGGGTTTGTTCAGGTACACGTTGAGCCCACATTTCCCGCATCAGGAGCTTCCTACCTCACCATAAATACATCAAAGATATCACTCAGATCTATAAACTCGTAAAAAGCAGTTTTTTAGTACCTGTTCGATATTTTCCGGACAACTTTGTGGCTTTTTCAATCGCATTTAAAGCCATCTGGTGTAATTAACAAACATCGCGAATGTACGTGCACCATTTGCATGGATTTATGGTAACCAAATACAAATATTAAAAGCAATAAATTACTCATCGATTTCAGCAATTAGCGCAAAGCCCGTGAGCTGTTTATGTTTATGCTTGACTACGGTAAGACTCAGATCACGAATGTCAGTGATAATTTGCAATTCATTGCGACCTTGCCTTTAGCAAAGAGAACACATGAAGACAGCGAGACAAAAGATACGTGAAAAGTCTTCCATAGCATTTTAACCCAATTACCTCGACAGTACTTTATTTTGTGGTCAAAGATTTTATTGTGATTGTGCAATAACTTTTCAGGTTACTTGAAACCAGTAAAAGTAAGTGAGACACTCAAGACCAGAGCTCCATTATAGTCCTAGGGTTTTGGCTTCATATTTCTAATCGGGGATCATTAGAAAGATCAACACTCCACGATCAAAGAGAGCACTGCATTCAACATGCTTAGTCCCCTTAGATTCCAACGGATATAAGAAAAGGAAAATTAATGGTGTGGAACGAATGCATAATATCATTGTGACATGAAGCGTGCTAAAGCTCAAAAGAAAAAGGTAAATAATTTCTGCACATGTCGTCCGGGTTTGCTAAGCACATCCATTCTGTGCGTTAAGTTAATCGAGTATCTAGATCAGCAATAACTGGGCGATTGTGGATACTCAGATGGACTAACTAACAAGGGTGTTGTTGAATTCGTAAGTCTAATGCCAGTTGCAGTTTAAAGAGCTTTTGAATAGCTGGGTTCGGCAATTTGATGTATTACTGTCGAACAACTATTTTGTGATATTTTTGGATTTTCACAGCAAGGATTTTAGTTGAGATTGTACAAAATTTTCCTTAATTTTTATAGACTGATGGAGCCTGGCGTGGAGAGGTTAACTCTGTAAATTTGTGGAGAATTTGAGGGAACTGTTTGTTTACTATACCATGAAATGTGGACAATTTTGATCAAAACATTCACATTGACCATAAAATTCACATTTTTCAAATTTGACCTTGAATA
>QYTT01077795.1:3226-19521 GCA_006980735.1 Dasypogon diadema | reverse complement strand
CCCCCCCCCCCCCCCCCCCCTTTAAGGCAAAAATCTAGAGTTTAGAGTGCATTTAACATATTTAACAAGACAAAATTATTCTACCAGCGGAAGATATTCTGCATTTTTACTTATTTTGTGAAAATTTTTAAAAGAAAACATCTTGTTTGAAAAAGATTTTTTTTATTTTCTTTAGTTACAATGGTTTGTTTTAAACTTTTTATAAATGTGATCACTAAAAGTTCAGTAGATATTATAAATTTAACATTTCATCGACTTATACTATTATTCCTCGGCATTAAGTCTTCAATATTAAGGGTACACTTAGAATAAGATCACAACAGAAGTATTTTAGTCACTTTCTCTACAAAACATAAGTTTACAATATCATTTAAATTAGAAATGAACACAGAAGAAAATAAAGATTATTTTCGCTTTTGTGTTTCTTTTTATATTTAAATTTTATTTCATTATCCTTTACTCACGCTATATAGTTAAAGCACCTAAAGGTTCTACCATGTATTTCAGCTAGAGTTTTACTATATAAAGGTAAAAATAAAATTCTAAATACAATATACAGAAAATATATATATATATGTATTTATTTCAGTTTGTTATGATCTAGAGGAGGACATATAATAGTTTGTTGTCTAGGCCATATTATTTTTGAAAATTCACTAGTGAATTCGAACTCGTCCCCTTTATCATTTCTTATAATTGACTACACTCTTCCGTTAATTGTTCCTCACGAGACTTTCATACCTTTTCTTCTTCTTTTAGAATATTTGTACTTACAAAAGGAACTGATCCCGGATGCATGTAGATTCAAATTTTGCATTCTTATATGTCTGTGCAAAGAATTATACCAACAATGTAATTATTATGATTTGTGCTTCATTTTTAAGATGTTCTTTTTTCTCTCTCATGTTCTAATTATATAGAAGAGATGATGTAACATGTACTATGAACGGGATATATAATTGTTTTTGTTTTTTTACTGTATCTATATTATTATTAATATTATCGTATATATTCATGATATTAATGTGTGAGATTTTGTGAACTTTTGCTAATCGATACTTTCGAGACATTTTCGTTTTTTTTTTCTGAGTTTTCTGAATTAGACAATCCGAGTAATGTATGCTCAAATATATATTTGTGATTTTAAAATTATGTGAACAGTCGCTTGTTTTTAATACCTATATCATCAGTAAATATTGACACAAAAAATGTTTTAAAAATTGTTGACAAAAGTGAGATTTCTTTTGCAGTGACAAATAGGGAAGCTGCAGTGAAATGACATTTGCCTTCATTTTGTGCAAACACTTGTTCATAGCTTCAAAGTATTATCTCTATATCAGACGTAAGTTTTTATATATTACTTTTGAAATGAATTTGAATTAAATTGAAACTATGAAAAAGACATCTTAATACGTCTTAAAGAAAATAAAAGGAAAGGAAAATAAATAAAAAGTATAGGAAATTATGGTCGAAAAGAGTAAATATAAGAGAGGATTAGAAAGTTTGTTACCTAATATATGATGTCCAGTGCAATGTTTCTGTGTATGTAGATGACGGAGAAAATACTGGACTAATCAACTTTAGAAGTAATAAGCATTTACAGAAAAAACAAATGTAGTACATGACCAAACATGACCAACATGATAGATGGAAAAATTAAAACGTTATACATAGCAAACGAGAAGCCTTTTAAAAGCCCTTCCTTAAGATGTGTAATAAATCTTCTGATGACGGACCAAAAGTAAATTGGAATAATTTCTAGAGAATGCTTAGTACCGTACGAATCAGATCCTGCGAAATGTCTGAAAAGTTTTGTAATTTGAGTTCATTATTATATTCTAGAAAAAAACAGCAGCGATTTTTAATTTCGAAAAAAATACCAGAACAATTTTATTGGCTAAGAAAATTAGTATTATGGTCCTTCGAGCCGGATATATAGTTAGTATACCATTATTTCACTCATCCTGTTACATTCTAAAATGTCTCTATTGGAACTTGTATCGAAGCAAGAAAGTCAATAACCAACTATAAAAAGACAGCTATTACAAAGCGAACTAATGGTGTAATTCCCCAGGAATTGAGTTTGCAAAGGTGCAGTCAACTAAGTGTAGATTAGAAGCATTGACTTTAAGAAAAGAGGTCTCCTCTCTTCTCCTAGCTAGCTCTTATTCGCGGCATACCGCAGGGTTCCATACTCAACTCTCTTCTGTTTTGCCTTTTCATTAAGGATCCACCCAGCGTTTCAGTTTCGAATATTTCTTTCTACATTGAATCTTTGTTAGGTCGGCCTTTAGACGTTTATCTCATAGGGTAGGGTTAAATTTCCGCAGGATCTGAGTTATTTGACCGATCGCTTACATTTCTTCCATTCAGAACGCCATAGAAATCTTTTAGCCCCGTATTTTTACTTACGGCATGGAGAACGTTCTTGTTCAAGATATTTGCAAATGAAATATTTTGCCCGTGAATATCCAGCGGGGTTCTACGGTGGAGACTTTCGAAAAGATTTTGATCTCGGCTCGTGCTAATTTGTGCAGGTTTTTGATTGATTGCGCAATTCATAAGAATCATACTTTGCCAATTTTTAACTTACTAATTTCCTTATTTTCATTTCTAATTGAGTTTATTTCATAGACTCTGCACTGTTTGATTATAATATGTTGCATTTCCTGCTTCCAATTTAGTATGATACTGTCTATAATCTTTTGAACAAATATAATATTTAGCCGCTGATTTCCGACTCCGGGATTATACCAACAGTCATATTCAGATTATGCAGCTAACTTCAGACATTAAAAAATGTGATTGTTTTTCTCAAGATAAGTATTCTGAAATGGAGGGCAAACATTTCGATTTAAGCGCATTCGAACCCCCACTAACATCTCCAACAGGTTTAGGGCCTATGCACAAGAGCGGCATTCTGGTAGGTGTAACCCAAAATTTAAATATTTAGACTGAACAGCTTCAGAAAAAAAACCTGCGATAAAAAGACAGACAGATATGAGAGTAAGAGCCCATTACATTCTAAATAATTGCAATTCAACGATTTCAAAATTGAAGCTTTATTTCGTTTGTTAATTCTATTTTTCATGATTCTCTATAGTCTTTCGAAAGGATACCAAAAATTTACTTCTCACGACATTATAAATGTATGAAAATCGTATATGGAAATTTTATAAGCACCAGTTTCTACGAAACTGAACACGTTCTTAGTTCCTTATTGTTCTCATTTCTCTAAAAAAAATGTTAAAATGAAACACAGGAGATCCATCATCGTGTCATAACACTTCAATTTCCCTTTTATTAATAAATATTGTTTGTTTATTTAAAAAGACGATCCATCAAGTCAATAGTCAGTTTTGCATGACATATAGGAGATTTATTTTTCAGATTGGACTTAACACCATTCTAATGCAATGAAGGGTTCAGGTAGAATACATCACAACAAAATCAGATTTTTATATGGAAAAAAATAAGTGGAAATCAGCGGAAAAATGATTTTAAAAAATCTGGTATTAACAAGATCAAGTCTAATAGCCTCGGAATTGATGGACATCATTACATATGTCAGTTATTCAAGGAAGAAAAACTGCTGTACACTATGAAGAAAAATCAAGACGCCCATCTATTACTACCGAAAAAATTAAAAGCTGCTATCGACGCACACCTTCAACGGAATAAGATCATCTTAACGTTACCATACCAAACTACGAATGTTTCGATGGGAGAAACTGGACTATCTTTCATACAGTCCGGATAAAAAACAAAAAATTTCATCTTATTCCGGAAATTAAGAAATCTTTGGGTGGAAATAGTGTGATGATGTTTACGAAACAGTAACACTTCGCTCAATGAAGAGTCGGTAGGTTTCTCTATCACTTTAACTGTCACAATTAGCATAAAAGCTTTTGTGAGAGAATCACGTATTAAAATGCCTTTGTCGTGAGAGAGCTTTTAAATGTCGGCCCCCAGTGACCGGCATGAATCTCAACGTGTTAAAAAAGGTAGTGTAAAGCTCGTACTTCGATTTCAAAAACGCTTGGATGTCAATGAAGTTTTTTGTTGTGAATACAAGATTTCCGAATTATAATAAATTGTTTCGAGTTTATGCCAAAACGACTTTTACTTTAAAATAGCCTTCGCCATTTAAATATTTTTATCTTTTGAAGACTTTGGAAAAATATCCGAAAGTGTGGTTTAGTTTTATTTGCTTTCTTTTTTATTTAACCATTTTAAAATAATTAATTAAAGTTAAATGTTAACTGGTATTTTCCCTTAAAATTTGACATTTTTGCGTACTATATATGGGTCTTCCAGAATCCAAACTAATTTGGTGATTTTAGAAATATTATAATTGAGTTTATTGTATAAGTAAATCAAATTATTTTAAAAAGTAGAAAGCCTCAAAACTGAAACTTTAGAAAATTTGAAAAATAATTGGCTGCAAATTTTGCTTCCCTAAAAAAGAAGTCCACATCCTAAATATTTTTTTTTAATAATCCTCGTAATAGTCAGTAGTCCTCTTTTACAGAGGAAAGTAAAACAATTTCATATCATACATTCCTGCTTTTCAGTAATTCTACTAAAGTTTAATATCCGGCAAACAGGTTTACATGACGACCATAATATGAAAATTATCGGACCTTCTAAAGCCTGGATATGCTGTTGGCATTTTCCGCTTACTTTCCTCAAAATTACTTGAATTTTTCTCTCAATAAAATTGGATATAGACCATTACATCGTGTGAATCATTTACGTGAGGAGAATTATGAATGTGATGATTGCGCATTTTTTCCGATCTAATAAGATGAAGTATGGTTTGTGATTACCAACTGAAATCATTGAAGCAATAAAAAGGTCTCTTGGGGTTTGACACGTATCAACTGACTAGAATTTATCAAACATTTGTAATAATTCTAGTCATTTTAGGAACACAAGAGAGAAATATAAATCATTTTCGAACAAGAAGTTGACATTTTTAGTTTGAGAAAATCGACTGAATTAAGTAAATTACCTTCAGGTTGTAATGGAATGTGTTCAGGGAATATAGGGTAACTATGGAAGGGAAAAAGACAAATTTATTGCATTTATCACGATTTTACGACGATTTTATGACTACCCTAATTCTTTTGAATTAAAAAGACCAAAGACGGTTCTATGTTCGTTTACTGTATAGAGGGACTCGAAATGCTTTCGAATCTATAAAATGTATGCTCTGTACATAATTTATCTAGTAAGAGAACTTTGAAATGGATTTCCGTGAATACTTCCGTTCGTTTCACGAGTATTTATCATATTCAACATGTCACTTTCCAGGGGAATAGCACCATCCACTTAGTACAAGGAAAGCTAAACATTTTTTAATAAATGTCACTCATAATTCAAATTGTGCATTACCATTGACCAGAAACATATATTCTCGTGGGTCACCATTTGTACTTTTAGTTGCCCTTTGCAACTTGTCCTTAATTAGAATTTTACAGAAAATAATTATTATTTGCCTTTCCAAACGGAGTATTAATAAATAAACAGTAAATTTAAATAATTATCACAGGGAAATTTCCAAACGAATGGCTTCGATCTTTTGTACAAACAAAAAATTAATTTTGAAGTAATTAAATTTTATATAAATGGGTTTTTAGCACTTTGCATACCATACAAATTAACACTTTTCTTCCATTCATTGGAAAATATGAAATATTGAACCATTCCATTGGTTACCTCTGCACTCACACTCACGCTTTAGCGCATAAAAAATGTTCAATAAACAAACAAAGCAAATAAAATTTCGCGAGAAATGGATTGAATCAGAATGGACAACAGGCAAACCATCCACATATGTGTTAATTAGGTTCGGGAGTGGATTGTAGTTAGATGAATCAGCATCGGAGTCGCCTTCAATCAATGTAATAGGATAATAATGAGTTATACTAGAAAGAAAAAAAACTAATGAATTGTAACTAGGACGATTAGCTGGTTTCTAAACAACATCAAGAAGAAATTTAGCAGAAACTACAGGAAGCTCCACAAATAAAAATTTAGTGAAACAATTTGGGTCGAATTTATCCATGATACGTGCATTGAGATGTTTCCTGACGAGAAACGTAATCCCATCTCAAATACACTGATCATTGTCAGTAATACTAGGTCTATGTAAACCAAGTCTCAGGGATGTAAATAATATCGTCCGTATCCCTAATCCAAGCCGCTTACGGGAAATTTTACCTAGACCTATAGCTTTTGTATCTATCAATGGCGACGTTCCGCAAAATTATGTATTGTTCCATGCACTTTTTCTGTTCTTCATTTGTAACCTCTCATATCTTATTTCCAAACTGCAGATGACAGAACCCACGCATTTATTTGAATCAGTCATTAATTTTCATGTTAATGACTTGAATGATAATTGGAGCACTCGACGATGACTCAAAAACAATTTTCGTCTTGCACAATACAAATCACACCTAGTTTCATGCAACCAAGATCTAAAGGCATCTGATCCTTTCCAAACGAGTCCTAAATCTCATACCAGCACTAATTGTTAATTGAAGTGAACATTTCAAACTCTCCTTTATTATAGGTAAATTCTTGGACATACCATATCTTTGCTATTGCAAAAAATGCGATGAAATGTATGGTTTTCTGCTACGATGCACCAAATCGCTTACTGCATTTACTCAAGGCCTCACAGCAAATTGAGTATTTTTGTTCTTAAGACAAAATGTGGCAAAGTAGTAGAATTTCCTGAATACTTTTCGTGCAGGAAAAGGAGCACCTAATACACAGAATGTCTCATAAATCATGGATCAAAATTAGCAGAGTGATAGAGGACCTCAATACCTATCGAAGTGACCGGCATGTATGAGCTAGACTTATGGTACTTGAGTGGACTTGTAGTACTTGCGGTGGGCTTGAAGTACTTGAGATGGACGTGAAGTATTTGAGGTGGGCTTGAAAGTACTTATACGAGTACCGGAACTTAGAATTTTTAAGTACAAATACCAGTCCCGGAACTTTGTACTGATGTTAGAAATTTTTTAAATCCAGGTACTGTTACTTGTACTGGTGTTCAAGTCCTAGTATACTTAAATACTTCACAGGTCTGGTCTCATCAACAGAACAGGTACTTTAAAATCTGCATATATCTGACATCTATAGTTATTGTAATTACTTTTGCCTAGTCCAGGTCCTGGCACTTGAAAATTTATTTATCATTTTTTTATTAAATAAAAAAGGATAAGCAGCAGTGTGGACTTCAATTGTCTCAGTTTTCAAGAATTTTTTAGGAAATAAGAAAGACAAGAACTACATAGTGATAGTTAACGATCTTTGAAGACTTATTACATTCCCATTTGTATTTCTTTCCGAAAACGACGATAGCGATGAACATGATAAACGCTTTCAAAAAGATATTTTAGCTATGGAAAAATATTCCCTTGTTAAGCTAACTGACTACTGTTGGACGTTAGGAGTAGAATAGGTCTAATTGCAATAATTGCTCAAAAAGAGATTCGAGTTGCTTCATTTGTGACTGTGACCGTCAATGGGTCCAAACCAGGTATTATTATCATAAAACAACCAAAAAAGTTTTAAGGGCCTGACTCTGAATGATCGATAAAAATACCGATTATTGTTTCTGTAACTTGTGGCATAAAAGTTTTAGTTTAATTAATTTATTGTTAGACGGTTAATTCAGAAAAGTAAAACACAATTCTAAAATCTTCCAGAAACCTGCGAAGACGGAAAATTTTGGGATATTTTTCTTGTTGCTAATCTCAGTTTGTACATATATTTATAGTATTTTTCACATTTTTCCATCCAATACGCTCCAATAAATAATATTGGCAACCCCCTTTTTTAGATCTTCAAAAAAATATTTTGATAATTCTTGAATTGAAATCTTTGTGAAAGTTTTTGTTTTTTGGGTCTTTAAAACTTAAATAGTTTTTTCCAAAAAATTCCTAGCAAAGTTTCTATGTACAATGACATTCTGTACTAATCTTTAGATTGAGTTTAGCTATAAGTCTGATATATATATTGACAGAGAGCTCCTACAAGACGGCACCATAGAGAAAAATCCTAAAAATGGCTGGCAGTGCTTTTTCAATTGCCGGCTTTTTAGAAAAAAGATGTATTATCTTGTATCTTTAATAGGTCCAATGTCCACAATAATAAATTTGAACTTCTAAATTAACATTGTATGTTTTTATTCCATGTCCAAAATGAAGTATTAGTTTTTCATTTTTGTTAAATTTTTAATTGCATTTAGCAACCAAGATGTGCTATATTTTTATTTTAATTGCTGAACCCAATAATTCAGTTACTATTGTTAGTGTGCGACTGGTAAGATTTTTTACAGATCACATGTTTTATTTACATCAATATCATCTCTTTATTGAGAAGTACATTTGTTTGTAATTTCCAATTTGTTTATAATTTTCAAGGGGATCGTTTAATGAATTCAAGATAAATATTTTATATGACAGTTTTCGTCCTTTTCTGTAAACGTACAAAATATAATTGAAATTAGATACAATTGAGTATGTCAATTTTTGCCTAAGATTTAGCTATTTTCATGTATGTATAGAATATAAATAAAAATTTCTTTTCTTTTATTAGACACTTATATAAATTTAATCAACTTCTTTCACTTTAATACAAAATTCATTTCACACGTTATCTAGTCTAGAAAATCTAAAAATACTACAATGTTTACAAACATAAAAATTACTACAAATTGTATTTGCTGAGAAATCATTAAAATTTTACAAAACAGAAGCTAAGGAAATGCAGTACGTTCCACAAATACAAGACTGCCAACTCATTTTATTACTTATTTCATATTTGAAATACTTATTTTTAATGACTTCACAATTTTATTTAACAATCTCAGGACATTACTCCGACTTTATAGAGAAAACCCTTAACCCCTTATTTGTTGTTACACTGTGAATTTTAATATTTATAGCAAAGAAACCATTTATATAAAAAAGTAGAGTAATTTTTTGGTAAAATCACTTTTAATATTTTCTCATTTTTGATTACAAATGGGAAGCAATTACCAAACTTTTTTTTTCCTGATTTAATCCTCATCGTAAGATAAAATGTTCCCCATCCCGAAAAAGGTGCCCCTGGATAAAAATATTCAAGGAAAACATTGAAGGAAAATCTTATAATTCCTTTGTAATTAAGGAAAAAAAAGTGGAATCCGGGTAAGATTGAATATTTTACACTTTATTTCTGACCACAAATTAAGCAGAATTTTGTAGAAATTGCCGCGGTTTTTTTTAATTAAACGGTGCTGGCGATAATTTGTGCCGCCACGTCCAACACCAACACTTGTAAACTGATTATATATTTTGTATCTTTTAATTTCTGGAAATATCCTAGAAATGATTAAAAATTTATAAGGAGCAAGGGCTGTGTGCTAAATGTTTCCTATGATTAAATCGCGTATTGGTCAATAGAAAATAATGGAAAAAGTAATGTTTTGTTAATAATATTATAGTTTAGGTATATGATGATATATTGATAGCATTGAAAACTGATAACTGAAGTTGCGAAAGAAAAGAGCAAAATTCTTGAAACAACAAACAATGAGCTGTCCTTGAGTGTTTTTATGTGAATATTTAAAGATGGGAATATTTCAGCTGACGAAATATTTAATTCTAACCACTTCGGTCTTAAAGAGTTCATAAAAAACAGGTCACTGAGTCTGCACAAGGACAGTTGATGACTTGTAGTTTTGATAGTTTTGATACAGGTATTACTCGTTTAATGCAATACTTACAGAACCAATAATTCTGAGTTATGATTTGTGATTCTGCACTAATAAAATAACAGCTTTTTAAAATACAATCAAGTGGTCTGATATATTGAAAAATGAGTCGTCGGATTAATTATAATTCTGCCTTAAAACGTCGTATGGTACAATCAGAGGGAAAGTTCTAATCATAGAGCCAGGAACACTCAGAGAAGCTGACATTGTAGCTTTAGATACCATCTCAAAATGATGGGAATCTTGGAGGATGATACATGAAGACTATGCCTGGAGAATACTGAGACGGCAGAGAACGACCAGGAGGGTGGGTGGCACAAGTAGCCCCTATAAACGAATGCTCGAAGCAGCAAGAGACGTTGTAGTTAGCGTACTGACTAGGCGCTTACCGACGCCAACTAGCTAAAATGGTTCTTGGTAGAGGGACAAAAAAGAACGCGAAGGTAGAGGTCTGTTTCGATATCCCTCGAATGATTTTAATAATAAAAGGGCATGATGCACTTCGATATTTAGTTTAGAGAAACTCAAAAATAAGACGTGATATTCCTTTTTACAACCTTATCATAACGCATGAATAAAGAATTGAAGAATATGAGAGCTTTTAACCTAAAACTTTGGCTGTTACATATATTAAGTATATAAAACAAAGTTTCACTTTAACAATTCTAAAAATAAAAATATTTTATGTTTTTTATTTTTAAAATTTCAATATAACTCACGTGATCCTCTTCAGCTACCGTAGACCTGTGTAATGAGTTATGTCCCTTTACTTTCTGTGCTTATAAATAAACAGAAACATTACAAAACTTAATTTATGTTAGCTATGAGTTTAATGTGAATCCAATTATTGTTTTTCTACCAAAAATTCTGCAGCCTCAAGGTATTTGCTGCTCGTTACATCTCCAGAAAAATCCATTTATATAGAATCTCAAAAAAAACCAAAAAAAGTATACAGCGTTTGTTAATAAAAGTGTCTTTATAGATTTTAGGAAGTAAACAAAAACATTGAAGTCCTTTAATGCTTTAATACAAATTACCCTTTTACCTTGAGACTATAGATTTGTAAAAAAAGAATAAATTTCTCGTATGTTAGGTATTTTTTAGATGCAAAATGAATACCTCATTTGTTACCTTTATTTGTGTTTCTGGTGCATTTTAAAGGTCAGGAACTATTTACTATTTTCCATAATTGGACAATAAGTTTGCTTAATTACAAGTATTTGTGCATTTGAGTAAGGTTTTTCTTTTGCAAAAAAATGTATCTTATATTTGTAATTACGGCGGGTAGGCATTTTTTCGTGTTTCTACTTATGTCGCAACTATCGGTGTAGGTTAAATAGTTATGTCAAAATTCTTGAGGACATATAAAATAATAATTATCCGTAAACTTGCAATGTTTATATAAACCGGATGTACTGCATTAAGCTTCTCATTAAGAATTAATGGATGCAAAGTGATTCATAGTATGCTGTTATCTTACGGGCATATCTTCATTAATTTATCTTTTTAAAATTATATCAAATCATAACATGTGCGAAATGTTAAAAATAGTATACATATTTACTTTCAACTAAAGCTCCTGAAAGTTGCCTAAGGCTTAATAGATAGACTTAGAGAACTAGTCAACTTATAGCTAGCTGTATCATTACTATAGAAGAAAGTACAAGTTTAGGCCTATTTACAAGATTCAGAGCAGAAAAATCAACATGCAATACAGTGACAAATTGATGCTTAACAAAATATATTATAACAATATCAAACTAAAAATTCTCCTATACCTGTAAGACTCTGATGGCATAAAACTGCATCAGTTTAAATAAATACTTAGGTCATGTAGCACAGTAGTTTTGAAATTGTATCACAGAGAATCGTGACATTGCTTATATGTAAGTAAAGACATAGTAGTTGCATCTAAATAATCAGATATTTGAAAGAAACCCTGATCTTTAATACTACGTACATACACCTTTACATGATGTTAACATTTAATTTAATTTGCTAATGTTTTCAGTTATGTATACTTGTTCTTATATTATAACTAATTTCAAAGGAAACTTTCCCTGGCCCCTTGACCTTCACCACCCAATACAACACGCTGTGACGGCGGCTCTCCATATTGACTGTGATAAAAATCCTCCCGCATCATGATATTCAGACTGGAGCAACGGAAGTAGAGAATCTCTTGGAACGGTTTCCGAAAGTCTCGATTTAATGTTGCATAAATTATAGGATTCAGCAGGGAGTTGGCATATCCTAGCCAAAGAAAAAGTGAAGACAGCGCTTCGGGAATGTGATAATTTTCTCTTTCGACGAATGGTCGAATTAATGCTAGTATAAAAAATGGCAGCCAGCAAATAGTAAACGCTGACATTATAATTCCTAAGGTAGTTGAAGCTTTTCTTTCTTTGGCTAATTGAAACCGTAATTTCTTTTGGTGGGGTGACCCAATGATAATGTTTCCACCACCCCCGCTGCCTCCGAATATGCCACCACACCGAATTCCACTTGTTTCTAATTGCTTTTGTTCTTGCGTGGCGCCATTTAAGGCATTTTCTAAGCGTGTTTGTGCCCGTTTCTCGTCCATGACAATTCGTCTGGCAGCGCGAAATATTTGATAGTAGACAAATAGCATTACGGTTAAAGGTATGTAAAACGATCCTAATGTGGCGTAAATCTGATAACCGAAATTCTGACATACCGTGCATATGGGCTCCCCATTTTCTCCTATATGCTCGTTCCCTAGGATAAGTAGAGGAGGTAACGAGATACATGCTGCCGCCAGCCAAACGAGTCCCACGCACAGCATCATCCTTCGTGGGGTCCGTTTCACGCCGTATTCTAATGGCTTGGTTATTGCCCAATAACGGTCGACAGATATGGCACACAAGTTCAGTATAGAGGCTGTACAGCATAGAACATCGAATGAGACCCAAACGTCGCAGAATAATTGTCCAAAACTCCATTTCTTTAGGACTTCGTATAGGAGTGCTGTAGGCATAACTAAAATAGCCACACATAAATCGGATACAGCCAAAGATACCAGCAGATAATTGCAGGGACGACGCAATTTCCTTACAAGACATACCGCAACACAGACCAGGACGTTGCCCACCACCGTTCCTAGAATAATGACTAGCAATATTATGCTAACTACTATAGCTTGGAGCGGAGGTAATGCAGAAGTATAGATTTCTTCGGCGTCTACACTGGAAGGTGTTAATGGTGCAATCGTTTCGGCTGATGAATTCACTATTGCAGTACCAGAGGCAAGAGCAATATTGCTTTCGAATAATTCACCAACTTCTCCTATTGTTGATGTAAAATTAAGCGGAAGTTGTTCAGTGAAGGCTTCATTTACTGTGGATGGATCCATGCAAGTAAGTGGTGTAGGTGATGGGCTCCAACTTTACGTTGTGTTATACACCCATCCCCTTGCTAGTGCTTACTGTGTCCTCGAGGAATTTTCACCATCGGAAGTAAGACCGAAATATATTCATTCACCTTCTCGTTGTGCCGCGAGTTCTCATAATAAAATTTTATATTTGAGAATTTTATTATATAGTAAAATTATTGGTGACCATCTATTTTATAATATTTTCTAATATTTTAGACATGCTCCGGTTGTTCACTTATAAAAATTTGCACTCTTCTTTACTCTCAGTTTTGCCAGTTAATGCTGATTGTCTTAAATCTGTAAAGAGAAAAAAATAATTCGTAATCAGTTTTGTTTTTCAAGAAAATATTGAACTAGATACGAAATTAAAAGTAGGTAAATAAATTTATTAAAAACAGAGTTAGTAATGCAGTTCTCTTAGCAACGATCTTTATTGAATTAAATAGGTTTTGTTTTCCTACGGTGTAGCCAAATCCCAGAGGAACCCTATGAAGCTGTAGCCCAGCCTTGGCGAAAAGGAAAGCAAGAAATGAAGGGAGGTTACTAGAGAAGATTTGAGATACGAATGCAATAAAAAACGTAACTGTATAGCGATAACATAGTAATTTGTTATCTCGTGTGTCGAATTTCACAAACATCCATTAAAATTAATTTAAAATGTGATTTTGTACGATTTTAAAGTTGATTTAAATGAGAGTGAGTGCAGAAATCGATTAGTGTCGGCATTTTGGGGAAAGTGCTCCGTCCCATGCAATGATTTTTAGATGGCTTTCCCAAATTTAAATGTGGAAATTTTTCCTCGAAGGACTACAGAAGTGGTTGAAGTGCGACTTCTGTGATCGAAAAAAAAACATCACAATTGCGAAAAAATGCTACAGAACGATCTGGCAGAGCCATGCAAAGAAATAGAAGAGACCCTTAAATCTTACGATTCCATCACTAGCAGTTAATGAGTTTTTACATGTCAGGAAATTGTGTTCGCTGCGGGTGCCTCATTCACGGAAACAAAAACAAGCTTGTGTGACACGGTGCAAAGAAATGGTTTGAAAATTTAAAAACAGGGAGGAAGGGAGCGCGAATTATTTATCAATATTACTAGAGGCGAATCTTAAATATATCAATATTATTCTCAAACAAAACGGCAGTCAACAGTTTGAAGGTTTTCAGACGAAGAGCCCCCCACGAAAGTAAAATGCGGACGAATTGTTGGGAAAAGTGGTGGAGACTTTCTCTACTGCGAGTGACAACATAGCTACTGTTTCTTTAGAAGGTCAAAAAAATTTTAAATTCCAGGTGGGAAGGGAAGTGTGTTTACTAACAGTATTCAATAGTTTAAAGGATAAGCGGCGCCGTAGGTCCGGTCTGAGTGAACTTTTTTGCACCATGACAACGCATTACCCCACAAATCAGATCTTATTCAAGACTTTTTGAAGATCACAAATATCCAAGAGTTGTTCTATCCTCTTTATAGACGTGATTTATCTCATCCTTGTAATTTCTTTCTCTTTCCGAAAATAAAATTTTAACTTCGTGGAATGCGTTTCAACAACAGGTTGCGTATGCGTACCGGTTTTGTCCTATTAATAGAATACCAATATTTTGCATTAAGGGCAAGCAATAAATAACTTTTATTGCATTGTTTTGATATGCCTTCAAAAATATTTCCATGCGGTTATTGGCCGCCGTCTTGTCACTGACTTCTGATGATGATGCCCGAATAGAAATATTGGCTGTCGATCAGTTTCGGCAATATATCGCGCCCTCGACTGAGATCTTCAAAGTTTTCTTGTTTCCATTTCTGCAGATGACCTGATTTATAAGTTCAATCAAAAGCCTGTTAAAAGCTGCTTTCAAGTTATAAAAACAAGTAAAGTTTTTTTTCTATTTCTCTTTGGAGTTAAAAAAAAGGTTTTGTGCTGTCTTCAATTTTGGATTCGTGTACTAAGTAGAAATCACCTACTGAATAAGTGTACTTGAAAAAAAGTTAGATTCGGAGTAAGTAAGTTTGATTTCCCTTTTTTAGTGAATAAGTTTCATAGTTCACTTTTGTCCGATATCTCTTAGGAAGAGATATCCAAAAATCCAAAAAGTGGATATGATCGGTTTCTTTGTCAATATAATCAAAACAGGCCTGTGGCCGAGCGAGCTTAGGCGTACAGCTGCAGATTTTCTTCTCTGTGAGTTTGATGCAGGGCGTGGACTGTTTATCTGTTTTATGGTTGAGACAATTCTGCCGACGAGAATTGTACTTGCAATGCCACTGGGTTGTTACTCAATTAAAATTTCATGCCAAAAATTGTGGCTTAGTTAAAACATTTGTCAGGTTAAAATTTCCTAATTTCCTTCTACCTAACCTGTCCTACGTGCATCATAGGGTTTATTCACTAAGCTTGGGCATTACTTTAAAGAAGTTAAGTTAAGAAATAAAATGTGTACAAAAAATAACATTACTAAAAAATTAGAAAGCAGGAAAAGAAAGAAAAAGAAATTCAAATATTGGCATTTGAAAATTGGTTTTCAATAAAAATTAAAATAAAGAAAAAACCTGTTGAATACCTTGATAAAATGTTCCCAGACAACGGAAATCGATGAAGTCCACCATAAATCTTTCTAAGAGTATGATTGAACTAACTAACTAATGATAACACTCAAATTCTCAGCACAATCTGCTCTTGAAAATCTTGTATCTATCTATGTAATATCTATGAATAAATTTAAATCAAAACACAATTTTTATGTAAAATACAAAATTAATTAATTCCATTTGATTTTGTTTTAGTTCTATAATTTCTATCTTTTCCTATAGCATGCCAAAAGTCTCTTGACTAATCCGAAAATAACACAGCGAGAAAATTCGATTACTCGTAATTCACACTTAATAATTCCATTTTAAAGTTAAAACGCGGTCATCAAGATTTTGTAAGCAAATTTGGGCTGTAATTAATTGAGTTGAAATTTAATTAAATTTCATAATGGCGTAAATGGGAGTTTTATGTAATTTAATATTTATAATTGAAATAATTTCTAAGTATTTTAGTGCCTATGTGAAATTATTATTTTTCTGTTACTTTGATTTGATACCCGTTTGCAAATAGAACTTATGACTTGATGTTTAAAATTTTT
>QYTT01077794.1:8194-18556 GCA_006980735.1 Dasypogon diadema | reverse complement strand
TTGGGTGTCCGTAAAGGTGCCATCCTGCTTCTTCAGGACACCCAGTTCATTAGAGGTGTCTTTAGCAAGGACTTTTTGAAGACAAGCTGCCTTCACATGTTGATTCACTGTCATACGTTATAATCTTTTTCGTATCAGAAATCAGGAACTCTCTGAAACGTTTACAGAGAACTGCACGTATCTTTTCGTACCTGTGGCAACACTACACCTGACAAGGAAACTAAAAGTGTGGGTGTAGATGATCTTGGTATACACCTTATAAATCGGTGAATAATTTCCAGAAAAAAACTAAAGGAGTAGTAATGAAGAGTATGTGCTACTGTAAATGTAATTTTCCGTACAACTGCTGTATTTAATTGTTATACAGGCATATTTTTTTCAAAATATTATATTGCAAAAAATTAAGTGTTCTCCATTTCAGGAACGTAATAGTATGGGAATCTGCACAAATTCAACATCAGGTAGAGTTTACACAGAGTAACAGTTTACAAAAACTCAATGTATAATTCAAGATATTTTCGTTAAACATGTGACAAATTTGAAATTTACAGGTAACACCTACAATGGAATCATCAAAACAAAAACTTACTACAGAATACTCGAAACTAAAACCTTCTATAGATCTAACAAAACCGTGGTATTTCTTGAATGGAGGAAAGTACCCAGTTTCATTACCCAATCAAAATGTGAATCAAAGCTTAAGTTTGTTTCCTGAAGATGATTATAACAGTGATAGAATCATAAACCAACTTATGTATGTACCTCCAAACTATGAAAGTATACAGGCTACAGGGCACCTTAAAACGATTTTGTTATACAATGGGCCGGAAGCATGGAATGTTACCTTAGGTACCTAATTTGCAAAAATTATCTTTGTTTATCTTTAACTTAATCAATCACAGGACGTGATTTATTCCGAAATTTGAAATGTCCTGTGAACAGATGCCAGATCACTGCGGATCGGTCACGTGCAGTTTTAGCTGATTTAATAATCTACAGAGATGGCTATAGTGCAACTGGCATGAAGAAGAGAAAAAAGCAACTTTACATGTTGTATACGGTAGAAAATCCACACAATACGGGATACGTTCAAACTCCTGACATATTCAACTGGACCGCTACTTACAGGTAATCACACATGAGTACGCCTTAAACATATTCTCATTAATGTGTCTGTTTTAGGAGAGATAGCGATATCGTTGTCCCTTATGGGAAATGGGTGTATTACAATTCGACAGTGAGACAAAAAACGCAAAAGAAAAATTATGCTTTCAACAAGTCGAAAAAGGTCGCTTGGTTGGTGTCCAGTTGTGACTCAAAAAATAGACGTTGGGGATACGTAAGAGAATTGCAGAAATATATACAGGTAATGAACGTATGGTACGTAGCCCACATTTATCCCAGTGCTATTTTGGTTTTTGGAATTTCGCAAATAAAGCTGTTCTCTGCTAACAGCATTAACACCATGATCCCATATATACCAACAAACAAATAAATATATAAGCCCAGTGGATGAAATCTCGAATTTTAGAATCGTTTTTTTACTGTGAAGCCGGGAAAAGGGATTAGAAGGTCGAGCAAAGGTGTCGGTGCACATTCTGCTTAAACAACTGCGGCCTGTAGGTGACGGAGAAAACAGAAGATCTGTAGTGGTCTGCTCCACTCTTGTATAGTTCGGCTAAGGAAGGTTTCTCTAAACTTCACTGTTCTGCTAGATCTTGTTTCAAGGACGAAAGTATGAAGACGGCTCGATGCACGAGTGAAGACGGGTGAAGACGATATCGCGAGTAGGGACCAATCTACAAGGAATCAGACCAGAAATTTCTTTAGAACAATGTCCGTTTAAGGTAGCGATAAAAGAGCGTTTGGCATGCGACATTACGCTAGTGCTCCAGGGAAACGATTGGGCAAGTAATCATCTCATCGTCAATGAGCTTAAAAACTTTTTGGGCTTTGTCTAACGCGAATAATAAAATACGTCCTACCCCTACCCAAATATGCGAATTAAATTCAACTTTGGGTCTGATGAGCGCTAGGTCATATGGGGTAAAGTATTTTTTGCATCAGTGCAGAAAGCCCGGGTATTTAATCGCATTCTTTGCATCAGCAAGAATGTGATCCGTTCAATTAAGATTTTATTAAATACATTTTAGGAGATGTTCAAGTTAGGAGAATTTGAAATATCCAACCCATTGACGAAAAACAGAGGAGGGGTTTTGAAGAATTTTTGAGGGAAATCAGACAGCTTTGGGTTTTGGATGCATTAAACTCGACGCGGTTCGGCTTACACCAAGCGAGGATTTTGGTAAGGTCGTCGTTAGGTGATTAACTCATTAATGAAACGCAGAAAGACAATGAAGGGCAATACAGAGCCCTGGTGCCCGGTGACATTGATTTTATAAGCCTTGGAAATGACACCGTCCAAAGTTACACGGATACGACTGTCAGGAAGGAAACTACCAAACCAAATAAGGGGAGAAGATTCGAGACCAAATGCTGGAAGTTTGGATAAAAGAGGCGAATGCCAGACTTTGTCAAAAGCCTTCGAGATGTCCAACGCAACAACCCCCCGGCTCATCGAAGCTACAAAAGCAATGATGCCGAATCAAATCGCCGGTTGAGCATCCGAAACGAAAGGCGTATTCGCAATCATGAATTAGGTTGTTTTTCCGAGATATTTTATCAATTGTGCCTTGGTAAGTATCTCAAAAACCTTCGCAAGAATCGAAATGATAGCTATTAGTTTGCAATTAGAGGTATTACATGCCTCTCCCTTTTTCGGAACTGGCTGAATGTGGGAGAGTTTCCATAATGATGGAAAGATACCTTTAGAATATGATAAATGAAATATTTTCCTCAGAGGTTTAGCCAGGGAAGGGGAGCAGCCCTTTAGAAACAGGGGCCAGATACCATCAGATGCGGTGGCTTTAGATACGTCAAGATTTGCGAAAACCTTTTAGACCGTGAGAAAATGAAACGGCCCTTGATTAGTATTACACGCAGAGGGACAAACAGGTGGGACTTGCGTGGTAGACGGGAGGTGCGAATTTGCAGCGAAATTAGCAGATAGTACATTTGTATTTTCCCAAGAGTCCCCATTATAGATGAGATTTGGTATGGAAAAGGAGGTGATTTTACTTTTGACGAGCTTAATACCGTTCTTCTGTTCTGGTTGAATTGGAATTTTGCTTTGCTACTGATGGAATTGCATTTGTTACGAACTTCAATAGAAATCTGCCTTGTTTCTGGGCACTTCTTCATCTTGTAGGCCAGAAAAGCTGCTTCCCTGACCCTCATAGCATTCCTGCAATTCTCTTTAAACCACGAGTTCTTAATTGACCTAAGACTTTTGTAGGTATGAGGGATTATTGTACATTCCGATCCAAATAATATTGGTTTACGCTTCAGAGCAGTACTCTACATTTTTTGAGGCAAAACAATCGGACCAGTTAACTTCCAGGAAAAATTTATTAAGCTCTCAGACCAATGTGGTCAGTTAAAATGCCATATTAATCTCTTAGTGAAAGACAAATTAGACGTTTTCAAGGATGAGATGGAAAATTGAGCCGATATGAGGCAATGATCTGAATTGCCAAGAGGTGAGGTGACACTAACTGAGTACTCTCCGGGATGAGAGGACAATAACAGATCCAGAAGATTAGCATTATATCCCAATACGTCAGGGATGCATGTGGGACAACTCATTAGCTGCTGTAGGTTGAATGAATATTCACTAAGTAGCTCAATATTTCTGCCTGCGAATCTTATGGTAGAAGAATACCTGAGCCATTGTATATTGATTTTAAAAGAAGGGTTTTTTAATAATAAGATTTATTGATAATTTAATTCAAACAGAAGCCCGGCGCTGGTGTTATGCCTAAGTGCCAGACCATCCAAGTCTGCCGGCATTCAGTCGAAGGTGTCGCTAGGTACTTTTACTTAGTATCGAATGAAAAGGGAAAAATAGGAAGCAAAAACGATTTACTGCAACTGTGCACTAATTTTATGGGACATAGAAAAGCCCATCCCCTTTGACAAAGTGATTACAGAAAAGTTGCTGGACGCCTCAGCCACGACACAACTATTTCAAACGAACACGCTTATAAACATCCAGAACACTACAAGACATTTTCCTTCTTCGAAAAATTTGTGATGAAAAATATATAAATAATATGGAACTATCTATCGTTGAATAAAGACCGTAAGAAGTTTTTGTCTTTTAGTAAAAGTCAATAAAATCACTTCCAAAAGAAATGAAACTTGGTAACTTGGTTGCTACTCCCGTGGACAGTTGCCAACTGTTTTCTGAACACTTTAAATCTGCAGAGAAATGCTGACAAACAACCTTCTAATTCGGAAATCTTATCTGTTAGCTATCCCACTACCGTTCAACTGAACCAAATTACACCAGAGGATGCTGAAAAAATAATCAACCAATTAGATGTTAAAAACTATGGTCCAAGTGGCGTAAACAGCTTGTTTTAAAAATGTGCTTCTCTTCAATTAAATTTAGCGATATTTACAGACATTATGGCCACTACATTAGATAAAGGTAAACAGGTAGATTCCATATGCAAGGACTTCGACAGAATTCAATATAACATGATTTTAAGAAAAATAGCTGTATTGGGATTTGATATATGTAGATACAATTCAATGGTTTCATTCTTATGTGGAAGAGAGATGGCACTTAGTTGCCATAAATGAATTTAGATCCATGCCTTTTCACCAAACATCAGGTGTTCCGCAGGGTACTATTCTCGGCCAGTTTATTTTTCTAATTTTTATAAATGATCTGGAGAAGATAGAAGATTCATTTAATTACCTTTTATATGCAGATGACTTCAAATTGTTTCGAGTTAAACATAGTAATGACGATTGTTTAGACTTTACAGCTATGAAATGATGTTAAATAGATACAGATTTGGTGTAATGAAAACAAACTGCCACTGAACTTTGGTAGATATAAAGAGTAACTTTTAGCAGAAATTATAGCACGGTTTAATTTAGCTATGAAATGAATGGAACACTATTAGAAAGATTATCTGAAATTAAGGATCTCAGGGTGGTTGTCGATGAAAAACTATTGTTATCTTCTGATATTGTAAATATTACAAATAATGCTTTCAAGTTGCTGGGATTTATTTATCGTACATGTAAATCATTCAAAATGTCCCGGTTGTATATTAGCTTATTTAACTCACTAGTTCGTAGTCGTTTAGAGTAGTTTCAGCAGTAATTTTTGGTATTGAGAAATTCAATTTGCGAAGTATCATTTCAGCATCTTGCTCTGATCCATTTTTTTTGTCTGTTTGGCAATAACAAAGCCGATTTTCTTAATTAAGGATACGGCTGTATGCTACCAGTTTCCTAATGATTAGCTAATTATCATTTAGTAGCACGGTTAGAATATATAAAAGGATTGAACCCTTTATCAGTCATGTCTTTTGAGGCGCGTAGAATGTGTAGGCATGAAATATTCTTGTATAAAATTGTCGATGCCCAGGTCGATTGCCCAGGTTTACTTGCGAAAATCATATTAACATACCAAAGAGAATGACACGCGTTCATCAATCATCTTTCAACCTTTCTATTACAAGAACTAAATAGCCGAAATATAGAATTCTAGAAACGCCCAATGAAAATTTTAATCATATTGACATCTTCGGCGTCACATATTCAAGAATGAGATATTAAATGAAATTGGTACATACTTCCTTATAATGAATAATCGATTTTGTCCTTTTTCCTTCCTTCGTTCCCTCCTGCTTTCTTTTCATATTTGTTTTGAACTAACGCTGGCTCTTTTCTCATTTATTATTTATTTTTTAAATTACTGCTTATTATTTTTCACTTTTCACATATGTTATATTCTTTATGTTATTTTTTATATTGAATTATTTTCTTCTTTCTTTTTAACTTTTCGTTTTCTTCCTATGCATAATTTTGCACTTTATTGATATTGATATAAGTTCCATACTGTTTTTTCTGTTATTAATATCTTCTTTTTCTATTTTTCCTTTTATTTAATTTTTTGTAAAAATTCCGGTAGTATGTAAGAGAAATATATCTGTATGCTATCGGTTGAAATTATTAAATAAATAAATAATCAGTTATTTCTTCGTCAATACCTGCGTAATTATTAAGCAAAATCTTTCACATTTTTCCTCATAATCAACCTCAGTTGTTCGCAGTAAATCTCTAAGATTTGACCCTGTAACTCTACTCTTATTTTTTATCTACACACCAGAAAGCAAACTACGCATCATCTTTAGTCCTGTAACCAGTATTAACGTGAAAATTTTTAAATAGAATATCTATTGTACAGTTGAGAAAGCCCGTAGAGAATATACAATTTTTTTTTTTGAGAAATAAAAAAAAGTATTTCGATCACAGTAAACCAAGTGTAACCTTCGCCAAGAATAATAAGTAAGAGATTACTCAATTGTAATAAATCCGAATAAATCGTTTATAAATATTTCCATTCACTAATGTTTCCGTCCTCTATTCATCCGTATGATTTCAAATTATTTAATTTACTGATCATTAGAGATGTAGAAGTGCAAAATACGGTTTCGATTTCTTCTATTTTTTACTGCTTTTGTCATGCTTTAATTGAGTAACGAAAACAGCATGATGTCATGGCTTTTCATGGTTTTTTTCGGCTTTTTATGTTTCGTACGAAAGCAAAGTGGCTTTTTGTGATTTTCCTGTAAGTAAACGAACGAAGAAAAGGGCTCTCAAAATTTTGTTGCTTTAATAATTTAAAATTAGAGGTTTTGCTATTTTATAATGTTGACAAGAAATAAAAGAGAAGATATAATTTAATCGTCTTTCCTGCTGAGCGTTCCTTTGTCCTGAGAATTTCTTAGAATAAATAAACGAATTAATTGAAGTTATTTAAGTAGCAACAAATAAAATGTAAGTAAGGCGTTAGCTATTTTTTTAACATAATATCTTTAAAGGAACAATTACGATAGAAAGGAATGTTAGTGGTGTGTTTAAAAATTAATATTTGATTTCCTATATGCGAGTAGGTTGGTAAATAGCCGAATATACAAATAAATTTCTTAATATTTCAACTATCGAAGGGAAAAAAAAATCATAAAAAGCCGTAAAAAATCATGATACCATGCTTTTTCAAACAGCAGATTGAAGCATGACAAAAGCAGTATAAAATTGAAAAAAAACCGAAAGAAGCGGCTTTTTTCCGGTACTTTTACATCTCTGCTGATGATATTCTAAATTGAAAATCCAGCTAATAACGAAAAAGATTGGATTGTGAGTTGTACGAAAATTAATATTGTTTTTTTACTAAAGAATTTCGTATAATGGTCTTCAATTCTGATAATGTATTCTATTTCAGGTCGATATTTATGGTAAATGTGGATCACACAAATGTTCTCCTCATGAATGTTTTGATAAATTTGAGAGAGATTACAAATTCTATCTTGCATTTGAAAACGCCAACTGCAAAGACTATATAACAGAGGAACTTTTTGAAAATGCCTTAAAGAGAGACATATTACCAGTTGTAATGGGTGCTAGACAGGAGGATTACGAGGCTAGTGCCCCTACAGGATCCTATATACACGTGGATGAAAATACCTCGCCAGTCATTCTAGCTCGCCGTCTTAAGATATTGGACCGTAATAATGAACTCTACAATTCATACTTTAAGTGGAAAGGTACAGGAGAATTTATTAACACGTATTTTTGGTGTAGAGTGTGTGCAGCATTACACGACGAAAAATCACTGAAAATATCTGGCTTTTATACAGACATTAACGAATGGTGGCGAGGAGTGGGGATATGTGAATAAAGTTGTAAAGTAGGATTATATAATAAATATTGTTACTTTTATATTGCTTTTTCGTGCATTATATCTATTTGAATGTAGCTCAAAATTTTTCAAAGAATATCTTACTCTGGGAGGTGTAAAACAATGCACAAGGCTACTGAGAATAAAGTATACTACTTAGCGCATCGCAAGGTGTTCAAAAAATATGGTACAACTACAAATTCGAAGTTAGAAGAAATGAACATTCTCAAAAGGGGTAAACCTGTAAAGAATAGAAGCATCCATTCATCGATGGGAAGGGGATACTATGGGTAGAAGGCTCTAACCTTCCAGAAGACGCCAAGTACCATACAATAAACCAGATCATTGCATACGGCCATCAACAATGGAATTGATTACGCCTGGCCGTTTTTGACAAAAATTTCGAAAGGAAGAGGCACTAAAACTGTTAGAGATTATATTTTTATATTATATTTTATAATTATATTTATATTAGATTTTTATATGCATGATGCATGCATCCATCTCAAATTAGTCAGCGATCTAATAACAGATGCCTTCTTAGCCGCATACAAAAGATTTGTCGCTCACCGAGCAAAATACAAACAAAAAACGTACCTTTCGAGAATAATATAATAAGCGAACTGATGAAGACGACAACCTAAAAATGGTCTTTGAGTCGTATTATACAACTACATTCAAGACCTAGACTCAAATATAATTCGCATATTTGAGAAGGGACAGGACGCGTTGGACAAAACCCAAAAGAAGGCCTTCAAGCTCATTGGCGACGAGATGATAACTTCCAAAACCGATTCTCTGGAGCACAGACGCAATGTCGGATGCTTTACGTTCTTTTATCACTACTTCAATGGATATTACTCAAATGAAGACTCTGTTCTGTTTCCTTGTAAATCAATCGCTACGCGTTTTACCTACGCAACGAGCCGCCTCCACCCTTTCATCCGCGAGACAATACCAGAAGATCAGAAAATGATAGATACCACAAGGAAACAAAGAACGGTTCCGCCAGATAACGCATGCACATATGACGCAGATGATTCCGAAGATTAGGTCTAGATTCGTAATAAATAAATGTAATATAAATAGTGTATATATATAAGCACATTCTTGAAATTTTTTTATTTTTAGTTCCCCATATTGTGCCGCCATTTTGTTCATTTAAAACCATACTGAGCAGCTTCTAAAACACTTGTATACAAATTTTCATAAAAATTGAAAACAATCATGGTACTTTTGTTAACTTTTGTTCGCCATAATGTGCCGCCATTTTACTTTTTTAACATTTTGACTTCGGATTCGTAACTTACAACCTGAAAAACCCTTATATACCAAGTTTCATATAAATTGAATAACATTTTCATATTTTGGCCAGCTTTTCGGGAATCTGCCCCACTGTGCGGCGGCACAAGTCGATCCGCATATCAAAATGTTTTAAAACATCTCGGCATAATTGCTCGTCAATCTCATCAATGCGCCATGAAATCTCGTCTTCGAGTTACTGGATGGTGGTTGACTTGTTGACATAGACTTTACTCTTCCGATGGCCCCAAGGAAAGAAGTCGAACGGTGTCAAATCGCAAGATCTCAGTGGCCAACTGACTTCACTGTTTCGGGAGATTATGCGCCCGGGAAACTTCTCATGCAGGAGAGTCATTGTGTCACGGGCTGTGTGGAATGTCGCGCCATCTTGTTGAAACTACATATCATCGATGTCATAATCTTCCAGTATTGGCCCTCAAAAAGTTGTTTAATATTGCGCGGTAGCGCTCGCCATTCACTGTGACCGAATTCCCAGCATCATTTTCGAAAAGAAAATAGTCCAATAATTCCTCCAGCAAAGAATGCACACCACACAGTGACTTTTTGTGGATGCATCGGTGTTTCGACAATTGCCCTTGGATTTTCATTAGCCCATATTCTGCACTTCTGCTTGTTGACGTAGCCATTAAGATGGAAAAGGGCTTCGTCGCCGACGAGGATTTTGGTGGAAAATTCGTTATTCGCTTGTCTTTGTTTGTGTATCCTATTCGTAAATATACGGCGCTTTAAATGGCCCGTCCCGTCGGCTTAAGTTCCTACGTTAATTGAATTTTGTACACGTGCAACGACAGATCTTTCGCCAATATCCGATGCAGTGGCCGTGGACAAGTGCAATTCCTGTACTCGATGTGGAATGGAGGTGTTCGGGCTTTCGGCTACATTTTCTCTCAAGGCAACAATATTTTCGGGTGAGCGTCCTGTATGAGCACGTACTGGTTTCTTAACATCTGTCACAGACCCGATTTCTGGGAATTTCTTCTCGGTTGGTCGATTATGCGGACCGAAAAAATCACAAAAAGCGTGAAATGCACTTTTGTTTGAACCTCCATTTTCGTAATAGGCTTCAATAACTTTAACACATTGTTCAATGCTCAACTTTTCCATGATTCAATTTGTAAATGACTGAAGATGTCAAAACAAAAAACTAACCTTAAAAAGCAATTGACGTTTAAGCTCCGACCACATTTAACATCTGTCCAAACTTTTGTAACACCCTG
>QYTT01077791.1:0-11636 GCA_006980735.1 Dasypogon diadema | reverse complement strand
TAAACGCAAATGCACCATGGACTCAAAGGCGAAGAATTATTGGGATGGTTAAGAGTCCTGTTGAAGGTTCTACAGCGGCTTTAATTCGACTAGAAACGCCTGTAGTGTTTTCAGATTTCGTCAGACCTATTTGTCTTCCCGATGAACTGACAAGGAGATCAAAACCTGAAATAGGACAATTTGATATGAGTTCAAGTAGAGTACCTAAAGCGGAAAGACTGGGTAGTGATGCAAATTCTACGAAATCAACATCTGCAGTCAGAAAAATCGCAATAAAAGAAACACATCAATTTTTCTTGTCACCTGTGATAAAAGATGAATCAACTGAAAAACCTGAAAAACAAGAAAGCGCAGAACGCTTAGATAATGTAGAATTAATGCCAAGAGCTGAAGCTTTAACACAATTCGAAAGTTATCCACTGCCTGAAAAAACACCTCAGACCCAATATTATTCTCAAATCCCACAGAACGTTAGTCCAACCCCCATGCCCTTAAGTTATATAACCCATAGAATAGTTGATCAGACGTGGACAAATTGCAATACACTTGGATGGTCAAGACAGAGGGATCACTTGCAACGAGTTCAATTAAAAATTGGTGACATGGCACCATGTGAAAACATTTCAATTGCTACAGTGAATAGTATGTGTACGGAAGCAACCTATCAAAAGTATGATTGTACGGTAAGTGAATTTCAAAATAATATTTTTATGGCAATGCTTTATGCAAGTTTTCTGGTATGTTTATATCGGTATTAGATCACTTCAAAAGTTAAGTGGGAAAGGGCATGGTTGAAAAAGGGACAAACATAACTTTCGGTACCACTTTGATCTAAAACCAATGCCAGAATATGAGATTAAGGGTTTTAGGGGTTGGTTTTTGGATAAAAGCCTGCCGCGGGAGTATCAATTACAAGATAGGGGTGGGTGGTAAAAAGAAAGTTTTAATGGCAATGTACAGTGATATTTTAAGTTATGTGAATATCTAAAAATAGCAAGTCTCAATATGTTTGCTTGTTTTTCTTCAATTTAAAAATAAAAAGTCCTATAATATTTCTTACTGTGATCTTGTAAAAGATTGCATTCAAAAACAACAGTGCTAAGATATTAAGTTATAATAATAAAAGTTCAAACCGGTCATTCTACCAATAGTTTTGCTGGAAATGCTGCATTGCGACATCGTGCTAAGTTTAAGCGTTCTCAGGAGGAAATATACAAAATCTAAGGATTGGTATATTTACGAATCATAAATGTCATGTCTGTAAGTTTTAAATGAGATATTTCGTGATAGGAGATCGTTTGGAAGGGATGCCGCTTTCATTGATAACCTGGATCGGGTATTAAGATCTAATTAAGAGATTAATTCTAAAAACGGAAAGGGAAAGAGAATTTCTTCCAGATATTGAGGTGATATAGGAGGTCCTATTTTAATAAGAGAATGTTTAACATATTTGGTAGCAAAGTTGCAATAATGACAATGTATTCCTCAATAATTACTTCAAGATTGCCATAGGAATTCATAACTTTGAGGAAAAAAGAATAAATTGCTGCAGTCTAGATGGATGGACGCAAAGTAGATAGTGATGGCGAAATAGAAATACCATCAGTTCAAGAAAAAACATCCCAAAATGGAAAGCAACGAAGAATTTGGTCAACCAATTCATTACTTGCAATTATTATTTTCTGCAGATTTGCTTGTTTTGATTGAGGAAGAGTCTAATCTTTACGATATACAAAAAATTGTATCCAGCCTTTGAGTTGAAAATATTTATAGGGATTTTGAAATATATGCATATATATCCATTTATGGATTACTGCAACATAGACAGCCTTGTTGTCATATCCGTTCCGAACGGAAAAAGTTTCGATTTGCTTATTTTTGTAGTTTTTTGTTGTTGAATGTTTTTTTTACGGTGAAGCCAAAGCTCAGCGGACACCGTATGATGCTGCGAACAGCCTTGGTGGCCATCAGAGCTTTCAGAATCAAAATAAAGATTAAATATTTTAAACTTAGTGTTGATGAAAAAATCGTCCCTTTTGAGACATATTTCATTTCTTTTAGGGGACAGTCCAATAAAATGACTAAAATCTGTAACGTTCAATCGATTTTGATGAAATTTTTTTTTTCAAATAGCTATTAATAGATACAAAACAAAAATCAACTCGTTTCTCAAAAAAAAAAAATAACAAATCATGTTTTTGTTAATAACAAATGAAATATGGGGTATTATCAAAAAGTTAAAGATGCATCAATTTTTATCCGATTTTGATTTAATTTGTGTCAAAATGTTCAGAATTTTTTGTAGAATAGATCTGTCAGACAAAATTTTAATAGTATGTATCGTTTTCTGGGAATCCACGATTTCATGCAGAAAAGTCAAAAACAAGCCTAAAATAGTGTTTTTTCTGGACTTTTTTTTACTTTTATATGTATAAATTTTTTTATAATTATGTAATCAAAATTCTGTCTGACAAATCTACTCTTTATTAAATTCTGAACATTTTAGCAAAACTACATCAAAAATCGGATGGAAATTCGTGTACCTTTAACTTTTTAAAGTTGAGAAATTGTCAAAAGAAAAGTTTTTCAGATAATCGGGTAAGAAGTAAGAAGTTTAGTTTATTTACATAAAACAATATTACAAATCTAATATTTTTAATCGGTCATCCCAGGACCGTAGCATGTACCTTCTTTCTTCTTTTTAGAAAGTTCTTTTGCTTTTTGTGTCTGTTTTAGACCCTTACGCGCGTACCAATTTTGTGTTTTTCATCCGCGCACCTCATTGGAAAAACATTTACAACTCCATTTTCCATATGGATTTTTGAAATCGGACTACATTATAAAGCACACCTTAAAGTATTATAATACTCAATACAAAAATTTTCATTAATAATTCGATTTTTGGTCAAAAATCACTGGACCGTCCCCTTAATATAATTCTAAAAATCCTAACAAATGGAGTTATAAATTTTTGTTTTATAGGACACTCAATGATAAGTTCAAAATTTTGAAATTTATACTAGAAAAATAGAACCTGCACCCGGTAAAGTCAGTATAGGAGCCAGTGGAAATATAAAGCCTTATCGTCTTATTCGTTCGGAACGGAAAAAGTTCAGAATTCCTTGTTTTTATTATTATTGCTTTACAAGGTTTCGGAACCTTTTCCGGTCGGAATGGATACGACGATAAGGCTGATAGTATTACATTTCGCCCATGTTATTCCGAAAAATTTGAATCTGAAATATTCTGGTGTTAGGATACCGATATTAGACCAAAAAAATGTATCCGATATTTCTCTGAAATTTATTCGGCTCCTCGAGTTCACAGTTTTTGCCAGAATCATCCGTCACATGGTTCTTTTTTTTACTTAACGAAGGAAAAAATACCAAATACCAAACTTGGTTATAAGTAAATACATAACAGAATCATTTACTATATGTCTTCTATTAATCTCATACTTGCGTTGAAGGAAGATGGAATCGGATATTTTTGGATGATAAGAGCCAACAGATTACCAGACATGTGAGAAATGTGCTAACATTAGCCTCCCCAACATTCATGCAACACATGTAACTATTAAAAAAGTTAAGCACATTAATAGGACAAAAGAAAAATTATTGTAAATTATTGTAGAACTAATCGAGGAAGACACCAAAAGCCTATATGCTAGAGGAAAGATACGATTTTAATACATGTTTAGAGACATTCAGATCAAAATGCTCCATAACACAATTGACAGTTATGCACATGCAGTTAATGGGTTCATGCCTCCCACAGTTAGTCCTCGAAGGGTTCACATATAAATGAGGGGCACGCCTCAGACTATGAATATTAATCCTAAAAGATACCTTCTCCCCGAGGCTCCTGAGGGTCAATATTAGAATTCAAAAATTGGTGGATAAAAACGATATCGGCAATTTTACGTTGCTTTTCCAAGGAACACATTGACCAGTCTAAGGCGTTCATGATAAAGCGGAAGAATCCGAGGGTCATTCCAAGTAAGATCTCTGAGAGGAAATCTGACGAAACTACGCTGAACAGACTCTATACGGTTAATGTGAACAACATAGAAAGGGTTGCAAACCTGAGATGCATATTTAAGCAGAGGTTTCACGAATGAGTTATACAAAGTTGGTGCAACCTGAAGGTAAGAAAACTCTCTAGATCACCGTTTAACAAAATCCGAATGGAGTTGCCTCTACAGACAGTATGATTAATATAAGAAAATATGAGAGATCAAATCCAATTTCGAATCCAAAATGACGTCCAAATCCTTAACAGACTTCACCCGTGGGACATTTATTGCTGGAGAAAGTGCAATCAAACAAAAAGGGAGCATGGCTTCTAAAGAACGACATGGCCTCACACTCCAAATCATTCCAACAACACCAGTCATAAAAAACGTTTTAGGTCCATTTGAAGGGAAACGCTGTGCTAATGTCGCCTATAAATAATAAATGATTTTCATATCATTAGCATAGATTAACACTCTGGAGTGTCTCAAGAGACCTACAATGCCATCAATAGAAATGACGAAGATCAGGTGGCCAAGATGACTCCTGGAGACGTCAGGGAAGAAAGATGCAGGCTTTCTGATTTTCGAACGGAAAAGCACTCTACTTCTACAGCATCTTTTCGCGCTCAACCCTTTTTGTTTTAATAATCTAGATAAATTTTAAAAAATCTGTTTATAAGGATAGAAAAAAAATTATTTTGTTCTTTTTAGTACTTTCTACGTTCTACGTTCTACGTTCTTTTTTTCTATTTTTTCCTTCACACTTTTGTTGTACTTTTTCTAAACGTCATTTTTTCTGCGTAGCGGTTTCTGTTCGTTTTCCTTTCTCTTTGCTTTTTGTGTATTTTGCTTAGATTATCGTCAAAGCCTTTCATTTGATACCCATATCAAGCGGGTTCTGAAAAAAAGGTAATCCGCCATTTTAGGTCGTCCGCCATATTGAAATCAGAATGGTATTAGTAAGATTATATTAGGCCAATAAAATGAAAGAAAACTGCATCCTTCAAAGTGATTTTACTTAAGTTTCTGAAAATAATGAATACAGAAAAAACTTTCCTATTTATATAAAAATAAGTTGGTTTCCACAAATTGAGAGGTTGTTATACTATTAACAAAAACATTTAGCAGACAAGTACTCTAGAGTCTAGATTATTAAAAAGCAGGTTTATCGTATCAATTCGTAAAACTGGAAGATTTTTTTAAAAATCGACGGAGTATAAAATAAGTCGTAGTCTTTTGACCTATATTAGCATATAAAAAGACCTAACTCTTGGTGGGTGTATAAGATATTTTATCTTCAGTATGTTCAGGCTAGTTTTTCACATTTTATATTCCATGTTTAGTATACAATACCTTTTCTTTCTATAATATATAAATAAATCATTCTCATTGTAATTATAAATTCTAAGTTAGCCTAAAATAAATAAAATGATAAAAATATTTCAAGATTATAAAATTTCACTAACTACACTCTAATAACTTTGGGTTTGTCTCTTATAACTATGCTGCGCTTTTCATAAGGTCTGTACCTCGGATCTTCCTTCTGCTCTGGATAAGTTCCAATGAAGCAATTTTGCCGTGTTACAGGGGAGCCAAACATTTTGGTAGACATTTTAGAAGACAATTTTTCTCTGTCCATAGATATTGCACTATTGTAATTTGCTCTTATGTAGAGAATCCTTTGGCAGATTGGGAATATTTTTATTAAATATTCAAAAGATTCCTTGTCGAAAGTAAATCCTTCAGCATCAGAAATCTCCAAGTACTTTTGATATTCTTTTTGAATTTCAAATTTTTCCACAACTGCAACAGTACAAAAACTTTCATAAGCAACGGTTTTACAGATTAACAAATTCGTATTAATGTACATTGGAAAATAATAAAAAATAACAAAAGAATATTGAAAAATTCCAGGTATATTTTTACACAATAGATGTAGGATACTTTAAGTTTAAGCAAACGTTCATGACTAGGTGTTGCCCGCGACTTTGTCTGCATGGATTCGAAATATGTTTGTATGTTGTCTAAACATTAAAAATATAATTAAAAATTTACATTCTAAAATCCTCATAATGCGTCATTATAAAGTTCCGAAGGCTGCAACTGTGCTGGAATTTTTTATACAAATTTAATAGTTTTACTACAATTTGGGCTAAAAAAATTTACTACAGTGAAACACGAGACATGCATCTGAGGTAACACCAGGGTCGTGTTTTTTAGCCCAACCTGTCAACCGCCATAAAAAATTCTTATGTATTAATGTGTCCATTTTCACGAGGAAGTTTTTGCGTCCGGTTGGAGAGAAGCTATATACTAGGCCACATTCAGTAAGAAGCGGGGTTGTGTCCAGCTAGCCGCAGGAAGCAAGAAACTCAAGCAGGAAGTTTTTCGAATTCCTCTTTGTGCTCATGAAGGGTGGAACGGGAGCTATCTCTTTCTGGAAAACTAGAAAGTTGAGAGCAGAAATGACAAGAAAGAGTTCTGAAAACAAAAATGAGAAAGAAAACCAGTGCACGACTCAAAAACTTCCTCGTAGGATTTTTACGGGAAGTTCTATTCTTTTACACAAAAGGGAATATAGGAAGAACGTCGGACGCAAAAACTTCCTCATGAAAAGGGGCACAATGAGCGGTTTGGTTTCAGTTTTCCTACTTGATTTTTAAGCCGCCAATGGAATTAATCACTAATACACTAAAGCAAATAATTATTGCATCATTTATCACTTCTTTAATTTTAAGAGGATTATTCACGATATGAAAATTTTGTTTAATGTAGTGTCCTGAAAATAAGTGACAGCATTGAAAAAAGTGATAGAATTAGTTCAGATAGTAAAAGAGATGTGTTTTGAAAAAAAAAACTACTTACGAATTCTGGCATCTTTTTTATAAGATTGTAAGATTTTCAATTGACATCCTATGAGTCTGGGTTGAAAATAGGAAGATAACTAACATTCCTGGTTTTCAAGGGAATGCTTTTCAACCCCTTTACTTTCCTCTGCCCAGGCTATAAAAAAGTTAAGAAAAGCACTGAAAATTCTGAATGTCTTGGAAAGCGCTAGCAAATGTGTTTTTTCTTTTCACCAATACTTAACAAGTTTTCTTACTTCAGCACTGATATCCATTTCTGAGAGCCAATAAATTAAGCAAAATTTTCTCATCATCCGTCATCGTCCCTAAAATTAAGAAGTAGCAAGTGATGCAATAAATATTTCGAGTTGTGTGGCAAAACTGCATATAAATATGAGTAAATGCAAATATTTTCTATTTATAGTTCGGGAGAACTGTAGATCTTAGATAAAATATCACTTTTAGAGTAAACATTTTCAATTTTAATCAAGCAAAAAACCAATGGACTGTAATCGAACCAGCGACCTACCGATTTCCGGACACCGTGAACACCCGACCGGACTACCCGATTTGTCTTTGGTTCGATTCCAGACCCACGCACGAAAACGTACCAATATCGTAGGATGTTTAAAATAAACGCTTTGAAATTTACCATCACATAAAATATCAGTTGATTAAACCCTTCCTGAATGCTTTCAAAAGAAAATAATTATCTATAGTTGGCGCAACGAAAATAACGAAGCAACTTGGTCAGTAGTAGTGCACACGATTGAGTTTCCACTCAATCCAACTGAAATGTTCCTGGATTCAATGCAGTGATTAAAAAGTTTCGCTATTTCAGAATCTATTTTCTTTACTACTTTCGATGAATATAATTATTTCTTACTTTTACCATGTAAATAAATTCCTAAACCGCAGAATTCAGTAATATGGGCATAAATTAAACACTCTGGGAGTTAATAGCTGAGTAATCATCACTGAAACCTGACGCTATAAAAGCGAACTCTTTCGTTCTTTGCTTTGTATCCCAAAACTCTTAAAATTATAAAAAGATATGAAAAGTTCAGTGTAGTATTTTTTTTGGAAATTTGAAATATCAGAAATTTAGCAATGATATTTTTCTAATTATTTCGGCGAGTAAACATAAAAGTTTCACTCCAAGAAACATTGGAACAGTTTTTGTTAATCTGTGCAATCGGACAGGGGAGGGTAAGTGCCCCCTCCCCTTGCCCTACCTTGCCGACGCCCAGGGAAACAAGGTCTTTGCTTCTAATAGGTTGCAGTAGAGACCCCTCCTTGCTACGCAGGAGATTAAAAACGAATATTTACTGAGTAATTTTGAGTCAGGGACTTAATCCTTCCCAGAACAAAATCTAAGAACGCCTGGAGATTTTGCACGGAGCGTTTGGTGAATATACAAGTGGAAAATAAACCATGTACCGTAGTGCTCCAAACATTATCAACTTTATTAAATCTAGCATATTGAAATGGCTTGGATAAGTATTTTTAATAAATATCTTTAGAATGTTGAAAGGAGTTCTTGAGAGGGAAACGTGCAAAAAGTGTCTTTTTTTCATGAGGAAGTTTTTGCGTCCGACGCTCTGCTTACTCCCTTTTGTACAAGTGAAAGTGAATATAACTTTTCGCACAAATCCTACGAAGAAGTTTTTGAGCCGTGCACGAAACTGGTTTTCTTTCTCATTTTGGTTTGCAGATTTCTTTCTTGTCATTTTTGCTCTCAACCTTCTCGTTTTCAAGAAAGAAATAGCTCTCATCCGACCCAAACTCATGTATAAGCACAAAGAGGGATTCGAAAAACTTCCTGCTCAAGCTTCTTGCTTCCTGCGGCTGGCGGGTACAACCCCGCTTCATACCCTATCCTATCCTCTTTCTCCATTTTTCGAGCGTCAGACGCAAAAACTTCCTCGTGAAAAGGGGCACAAAGTAAAGCTTCAATTTCGATGGTTAGATTGCGTAGAAATGTACGTTAGGGCTCTACAAGATCGTGATTGGTGTGAAAGAACTTGAAATCGTAATCTCTAGAGGTATGAGGGGTTGGGGCAATTAAACCTCTTTGAGAACTGAGTTCAGTCAGTGATGATGTTTCTTTTTTTTGCTTGATAGCTCCTCGTAAATTTTATATTTTTTTAAAAAATACAGCATTTGTAGGCTCCCGTCTCTGACAGAATTATTTAGACGTTTAATCTTAAATAGATCCAATAAAGCCGAACTATTTTTGATAATGTGATGTAGTAGGTATTGGTTCGGATATGATAATAATCTCAGCTAATTCATTTCCTTAGCATTTAGAAAGAAAGATTTGCGAATAGAAATGGAAATGGAGAGCAAAACTAAAGTAAAAATGATTAATTAAGATAACTTTCGTTTGATAAAAGTAACAAATTACGAAATATTTCAAAATGTAACTAAATTTGCACCAACTGTGGCAAAAATAAATCCATTACAAAGGAAAAAATTCAATGTAACTTTTCGGATATTGTAAGCTCAAAGACAAAGCTGTGTGAACGGTTTATATTTTCTTCTAATTTCGACTATTTCGATCTAAATCTAAATGAGATCTGGTCTAATCAAATTAATTGATCAGTTTCATAAGTTTATATGTTTGATTGTTTTAAATTGCATTGCACTAATGTTACTGGAAAAATCAATACTTTTATTATGAGGAAAATCACGCAATCCTCTAATTAGAATCGTCTTGTAATACGTGGGAAAATATTGCGTCCGAATGCATATGCACTTTTCGCAACATTTCATAATACCTTACAAACTCGTAACTTTTATATTTCTCAACGCTTCACTCACCAATATCGAGTAAATTTTCATAAGTTAGGCTCCTCTCAGACGAAATATAACATAAAATTCCTCCGTAGCAAATCTTTAGCGAAATTTTCTCAATATACATCTCACCTTACATTAAAACAAGTCTCACTAAAATCACAGATTTATTGAGTCGAATTTCACCTTAACGATCGCTCAACAAAGCGAAGGAACTAATCTCCGAAAATGACAAAATTTAACTGATCACAGTCCACGAAATTTCGTTGAATGTGAAGTGGCCGGGTGAACAAATGTCCCTCCTTTTACACCGCCGCGCGTATTTTATCTATCCCGATCATATGTTGGCAATGATCACAGTTGAACATGTCTTAACATGTTCACAGCTCGATCTTTGATAGAGGCTTTTCGCATGACTTTACTCCGGTGTAGACATGAGTCAGACGACTAAGCTTACTCTGTTTATGTTTTGCTTACGGTGGGATTCCGTGACGTGTTCAAGAGCCAAATTCCATGAGAAGTGAATCGTACACTAGGAGTTGTTTTCCTATTGGTTACTACTACCCTTGTTTAGGGCACCCCATTTGGAATTTATTGATACTTGCTGGAATTTGTTTGAATTTGAAGAGTTATCTTGAAATTTTGCAAGAAAATCTTGAATGCTTCCTGTGCAGTAGTTTGAAAGTAACGACGTTTTTTTACGATGAGAATTGTCGAGATCAGATCGAATCTGAATTATTCTGTGAATTTTTTTGTGCGTTATTGACGTTAGGAATAAATATCTCAAGGAAAATTTATATTTAAGTGGACTACCTTAATGTTATGGTATTACAAAAGCTGGTTTAGGAAATTACTTTTTGCAAGAACATTAGTTATGCACACTTGAAGATTACGGGCAGAATAACTCTTGAAAAGGCCTAAGAGTTAAATGTTTTTAGTAATATTTATGTATATCATTTTCAGTGAACCGTAATTCGAATGTACACAAAAGAATACATTCGAATATTTTACTAAAACGAGAGTTGACTTTTAGCCTGCCTAATTTCAGTAGATGAATTTGTTATTTAAAATTGCACTGGTGGTAATAAAACCTTTGTGGTCACACTTCCCGAAAATATCAAATTAGTTGCACGGGGACAAGTTTAAATGGTCTCTGTGATTAAATTATTTATTCCGCAGAGCCAAAAAAATTACTAAACATTGTATAGACATTAAAGAATATGATTTTTTCTTTCTTTTGAAAAAATATTTTCTTTTATTTAAAAAATCATAACTTTTGTAAATTTGTGATACATTTTGACAAAATTTTAAGGGTACACCCTCTGAAAAAAATACAGGGTGGCGCATAATTCGCGAAAAGGTTGGAAACATTAATAATTTTCTGTTTTTTAATATTTGAAATTATGTTACGTAAATGGTGACCGTTACCAGCTGAATAATAAAATAAAATATATTAAAAAAACATTTAAAATAAATAATTTTCATAAATAAAATGTACTAAAAAGTAAGAAATAACTTTTATTTCTCAGTGATATAAACACAAAAAAAGTAATTGTGTAAATTTACAGCCTTTAAAGTAGAATAGAATAGAATAGAATAGAATAATTTATTCAAGAAAACTGTACATAGGCCTAGCCAAATGTGTACATGTACAAATTATAAATTTAATAACTTAATTTGTGTGTTATCTAAGCAAACTAGAGATACGGTACTTATAAAATATGAGCATACATGACAATACGTACACAAATTTAATAGTTTAAATGCAAAAAGAAAAAAGATATAGTTTAATATAACAAGATCATGTATTGCTCGAGGTGTGCTTGCGTGTTACAATCCATCTACTTCTAAACAACAAATTCCTGATACGCTTTACAAAATGCACTCTCAGTGGTCGCCAATTTACACCTCATAGGTAGGTTATTCCAAAGTTTAGTGGCATGAACAAAAAAGGAATATTTAGATTGCAGATATTTGTA
>QYTT01077789.1:0-14809 GCA_006980735.1 Dasypogon diadema | reverse complement strand
ATGCACACGAGCGGCATTCTGCCGCGCGACATTCCGCAGAATGGGATAATATGTTTAAATGGAGATAAATTAAATTGAGAAATTAAATAGATATTAAATTGGTATAAACACTTTACCAACCGCTAGGAACTGAAATGAATATACACAAAAGACCGGACGACTAGTTTGCTTTCATAGATTATATAAAGTAATTATTTGGTAGAAAAATTATATTTTTAATAATATTACAATGATCAATATTTGTTATGTTAGCGCTCATAGCACTCACCTTTGTGTAAAGGTACATCACAAGATTTGAAGATGGAACAAGTCCTGCTTCTTATTTTTCTTGATGAGCACACTTTATATTGTTTTTCTGGCATTTTACGTTTTCCACTGGTCACAATTTTTAAAAGCTTATGCTGTTTGAAATTCCCCAGTCTCCCCGGATGGTCCACTTTTGACGTCCTTTTTCTTGAAGTGCTGGGTATATTAGAAGCTACGGAAGTATTAGAAGCTACAGAAATCGAAGGATCTATTAATAGGCTACTGGTTGTTAAGCGTCGTGTTTACCCTACAAACTACTCGCAGTGTCGCGCCATAGAATGCCGCACGTGTGCATCGGCACTATAACTTATGCTCGGGAATAATAGACAACTTTTTGAAATTGAAATGGTATAAAATAAATGAAGAGGTTTAAAATGATTCTTCCAACATTTTAAAGAATAGCAAGAGTCGTCGTTTTCCTAAGAAAACATTACGAGAATGGCGAAATTTTATATTACATATAAAAACAATTTCTTTCTAGTTCTAGATTATCCCGATTTCCATAACAACTGCCTTAAGATAACGTGTTTCTTTTTGAACTGGTCCAAACCAACGGATCAAACAGACAATAAATCAAATTGCCTTGGTTTCAAAACATAGGAAATATCAAAATAGAAGCTGGAAGATATCCAGTTCACTTTTCGACGTTCTTTTATCAAATTTCAAAATTGGACTGTTGATAGCATTTGAGAGATGTGGATAAAAACGCAACTAATGGCACCTTCAATTAATGAAAGTTACGGCAATAGGAATAATAACTTTAGATCTTGATAATACCTTTCCAAATTTTTCCCTTATATCATCCTATATGTAATCTCTACTGCTACATATTAGCACAAAACATAATAGTCTGTGTCTATATGTTTTACACTGTGTAACATTTAATAATCTTTTCGTTATCGCACAATAAAGAAAGAATCTCATCACATGTTGTTTTAATTTTGGAATTCTTACTTATGAATCATACGTATATGAGCTTGATAAAACTTAGTAAATACCGTTGTATCATATTTGAATCGTTAATCATAAATATCAAAGCATTTACAAATTCTATTCATAATACATGAATATAGCTTTATAATTTCTTCCACATAAATTATGAAGAAAATCTCATCATTGTTGATTATTATGTACAATACATGAATAAAAATCACAAATCAAAAAAATTTTAAAATGAGTAGTTTATGAGCCTCTAATTCATAACTCATGATTATGGATTTCTCTCCGTGAAACTAGATGAAATGCTAGTTTCATATATAGCGGGTAGCAAAGGTATTGAAATAGCAGAAAAATTTGGAAAAATATTTAAATTGATGGATATAAAATAATGAAGGAATAACAAGTAGCAGTTAGTTTGGTAAATCTATTCATTAGCCAGGAAAGTAACTCGGAACACGCCTAGATCTATTGCCCCAGTGCCTTCTCCTTGTTAAGATAATAAGACACAGTTTGTAAAAATAGCCAAAATAGGCGCAATCGTAAAAGGCATATCGTAAAAGGAGCAAAAGGATAAGGATTTCTAACACTAGTTATACACCACGAATGACTTGTAGTAAGAGACCATTTTAAGCTCTAAAAGTGCTAAGGGTGCAAAAGTCTGTTGAGCCGACCCTGACAAGTTACTGAGCTGATTTTTGGAATTGCATGAACTTGAATCCAAGGACTTACAGAGAACGGTAAAGCGCAGGCCTGTCGGCTGTCGGCTCTGAAAATTTTGTGATAATTGACGCAATTGTAGAATGAGCTAAGTGCGTATCTAAAATGTTGACTTAAAGAAAAATGCAACGAAAATGGGATTCGCTGACAATTATTGTTTTTAACAAGATAGCGCTTATGAAACATCTACAACTGTCCACATATGCCTGTCATTCCTCTGCAGTCACTAAGTTGAGTATCTCTGGCCTTTGCTAGGAAATCGTATAAGCAAACGTACGATATTCCAAAAATCACAACTTGCAGACACACTTATCGAAGAATGGTTAAATATCTCACCAGAATACAATAAAAAAAACTTTTCGAATCATTTGCTAGAAGGTTGGCAGCACTGAAAGTGTAAAAGGAAGCCACACCAAATATTAACGCTTAGCTTTCGTGTACTGTTTGAGTAATTTTGCTTTGCAAAGTTTATTTCATAAATCGTTTTAGTGAATATATGTAATTTTATTTATTATATTAAAACCACAATCACCGAAGTGATGAAATGTTACAATAACATTTCTTAACTTTATAATATTCATTTTGTTGTTCTTCTTCGCATTCTTTTTGAGAAATGTCTGAGTACTGAATGTTTCCCTAAGCCCTGGAAGAACTCCTTCATTATGCCTTTCTAATTATAGACCGACAGCAAAAGTGTACTGCATACCCAAACTCTTGGAGTCGACAGTTATCTCCCAGATATATCCGCAATGTAAGGATATTCTAATCTAATTAGCATAGCTTTGCATCAGGCATATTAGTGAAAGCTATTGGAGTTCACCTCCAAGATTATATCTGGTTTCAGCAACAATCTACAAACTGGTTGTGTCTATACTGACTCTAGCAGGGCCTTTGATAAAATGTCGCGCTCGATCATTTTACCCAAATTACAGAAACTTGAATATCCATTTCTATTTTCATGATAGATCAAATCAGGTGGTTTTTCGTGGCCTTCGGTCTAGAGTCAGCAGAGTCACTTCTAGGTGTCTCAGAGTAATCATCTTGGTCCTCTTCTTTTTTACTTTCCATTGACGATATCGTGCATCTCTTGAAGCATTCCAATGTTTTAACTTATACCGATGATATGATATCAATGACTGTGTTTCTCTTCTTAAACATATTTTATTTCTGGAGTGTACACAATAATTTGCGGCTCAATACTGACAAGTGTGGGGTCATATCGTTCCTTAGGAGGGGTGATATTACACTACTATACATTTGCCACAAACGGCATTCCTCGCGTTCGATCCGTTGTTAACGTTGGTGTGAAACTTGATACAACTCATGGATTTGTTTCTCATATAAATTATGTGATTTTTAGAGGTAGCTCCATGCTTGGTTTTATCAAACCTTGGACCAGGGAATTCTTTGACCGTCAGGTTTCATTGACATTATACTGCTCGTTTATGAGACTACCACTTGAATATGCATCTCCCTTCTATGCCATACACGTCAACCGCAATGAGTCGGTTAAGCGCAGATTCTTTAGATTAGAGATTGCCTTGAGATGAGCCTGTGGTTCTTCCACCTTATCGCAAGCATCTTAATCTTATTGGTATGATTTCGCTTATAATAGTAATAGTTTTTATTTACCAGCTCATGAACGCTAATATCGACTCCGCGAAGCTCCGGGGTAGGGTGGCCTTTAGGGCCAACAGTCGCTGCGGTGTCCGTCTTCTGCATGTTAACTTCTTTCAAACTAACTATGGCAGACATAAGCCTATTAACCGCATGTGTATAGTGGTTAAGCGCATTGCGGAGCATTTTAATCTGAGTGTGTCTAAGGATGTATTTAAGAGTCGTCTTCATGTGGTTCTGTGACTTTTCAACTGGGTGTTTACTTTTTACAATTCTTTGGCTAATATTTTATGTTCTTTTGTTGATTTGACCCTGTTGTCAGTTGTTTGTCTGTTGCCACCAGTGATTATTCCACAGTCCCAAGCAAAACTATACTAACTACATATAATATTTTTGAATAAGTAACATAAAAACAATTTGAGATTCATTTCAACCTTTTCTCCGGTTTTGTGCTTCTAAGAAAAATGTTGTGTACCATGCACCCTTTGCATACGTTAGTTATTTTTAAAAATATCCGTCCAAAATTACGCCATCACTAGAAAGAGTTAGCATAGCATTAAAATGCAATCGTTAGCTTCAAATAAGGGGCCTGGTAAAGAATAGTTTGGATATATTTTATCTACCTGCCTTCGCCATTGTGCTACATTTAGAATAAAACCTTCACACCAACAAACAGCTTTGTAAATATGATTTTATTTTTTGCAGTTTATGTATACAATTTGTGATTTTTGCCCCACTGTGCATCGATATGTATGTTGTCTGTATGTACAAACATCCTAAAAACATTACCCTCCTTTACTCACACAGTCGGTTAGAAAGAAGATCCTTTGGAAAAATGTAGATTAGTCTATAGACCATGAGAACTAGGCACAACAAAGCCATGACCTGAAGATATTTGCAAAAGGTCTCGCTCTCTTTGCAGTTAGCCACTCTTGGTATGAATCTCTAGAAGCAATTGTAATGTAACTAAAATTGCGTGTCCAAACGAGCAACATATCCTCTATATTTTTCAGACCTTACACCATCGGTCTAACATCTGTTTCAAATTTAAGGGTTTTCTTGTCTGTGCAAACAATAAATTCGCAAGCATTGCTTGTCGACAAAAAAAAAAATTGAATAAAACTCTAAAAAATTAATTTGAAATGCGAAAGATTTCTGTGTTTCGATCAGAAAAACCCAGTGATCTATTTCGCCCATTAGATAATCTCCTACAATGAAAGAAGTACAAAGACCTGGCAGAGACCTGTTTTTGAGGAACAAAGATTTCTTTTAATAGACTATCAGCCATTGTAAACAAACTACTATTAATAGTATAAAATAAATTTCTGTGTATAGCTGAAATAAATTTCATGTAATATATCATAATTTCCTATCAATCTGCAATAACTTCTTCAGAAGTAAAGAGATTATGAATTTCCTACAATTAGATCTTGGCTTCAATTTACGTAAGATTCAATTATTTCACACTTTCAACGGTAGATTTCATTTATAATAATTAATCTTTGAAGTGTTTCGAAATGTTCTCTTTATCGATATTTAATTGTTCTATGGACGTTAATGCGAAATTCATTCCGCAATCCTCGCTTTGCTCATGTAATAGCCATCTAAAAGGTATCTATACTCAAAAGAAGGTACAATTTCAGTCATAGCACACAGGAGATAAAGATAATCGAAACTGGTTACACACCTAACAGCATGGTCCATTGTGCCTTTTGTGCTATATTCATGCATCGCTGCAAACTTCCGACGATTGTGGTCCAATTTCACTTTCTCACAGGTCGCGTTCTGTGTAGATTTAACAATTACATTCCAATTTGCTTTACTACGTTGGATTGGTGGTAACTTACGTGGCTGACGAGTCTTGTTCCCATTATACTTACAGTTAATTCTGGTATTCTGGTTTACCGTGGATTGGATGTGAGCGGCATTTCTGAGCGGAATGTAAAATGAAAAGTTACCGCGCCAAATCCGTTTGTGTCACAAAAGAGGAAGGCAAATTAATTCAAATTTTTCATATCCGAGGCATACCGAAGCCGTTTTAAGTGTCTGCTGCTCTATATTTGTAAAACAATGGCTGCAAATGCAAATGTACTCAAAAGGTTATTGTAAATATTTAGGTATTTCGCCTCTTCAGCTTTTTAATAAATGCCTATTAGGTAATTAGTGCGGATTAATCTCACTCAACCTTCAATTTGCGATTTCGGGTCAAGCTTTGTTTCTGTGGTTTTGAAATTTGAAATACACACACACATACCTTGTAATGCACATGTATTTGTTATAAAAAAGAAATTTAATTTTACGTTAGTTGTTGACGGTCCCAAGCAAAATTATGCTAACTTGACTCGTAATATTTTTGAGCAAATAACATTTAAAAAAATTGTCGCACAAGTAAGTTAAATTTCATGTATTGTAAATTATGTTGCTAATGATGTATATAAGTAGATTCCTTGAAAACGCGGAGAGATATCCCGCGAAACGTCGGATTATGAAATAAATCGACAAAAATTATAGACCTTGTTTTATATTTTACTCCGATCATAAAACTCGAAGTTAAGGAAAACACACACTAAGTTTGATAAAAAACGGTCAAAGGTAACACTTTTCACAGGATTTATACTATAATGTTTCACCCGGTATCTTTGTGCATCTTTACTACCTAATACCTGTACGGAATAGAATGAAAGAAATTAAACAATTTCAAAGATGAAATTATCACCAAGGAAGATCTCATATCTAACACAATTGAATCAATGTGAGAAATAAAAAAAATAATGTTTAAAACCTCATATATAAATCCAAGCCTACGATTTTGCACTCACTAAGGTTTTTTATAAGAGCAATTGGTCTGATATGTCCGAACATAAATCATCAGAAAAATGTTAAATAATTGAGAATTTATTGGTTTTACGAATTTTAAAATATATACAGGGTGGTCCGTATCAAGCTAGTACCAAGTACGCCACGTTATTGCTTGTAATGAACTGATTAAAAAATTGTATGGGCATTTTGAGAAGTGAAGCCTTGTTTCAGAGATAGGGGCTATTAATTTTGAATCGACAAACTATTGACTTTGACAGACAAAATTACTTATATCCTCTTAGAAATCTGGATCTAGCCATTTTGAACAAAAATTATTTTAAACAATGCCTAATGTAAGTAACTATTTCAAACTGGTATGCCTTCCTGTTTTGGGAAGAATTGTTTTTTTTTTCAGGTTGAAATTCCGAGAAAAATCCTTTCTATCACAAAATTTTTTCATTACCGACATTTGGCATCAAGCTACCCAATCAAGGATGAAGGTAGTACCTTCATCCACATTACAACTCAAAACTAATAAAAATTGGTTATGAGTCATACCTGGCAATAAGAGTCTGGTAAACACAGAAGAAGGCTATAAAATTAATTTGTTTAGCAGACTTAAAGTAAATAAAAGCCAAACAAGTGCGAGTTGAACAATATAAAAAATATAAAAATATATTTCATTTGATATATCCCACGGTACAGTTTGCAGAACTTTTTTTTTAATTTTCTAATTTGGCCCCCAAGAGTGACCCACATATTCAAAATTTATTTATTTACGTCACACGTCCGTGTTTGGGTTACAGGATTTTATATGTGTACCAACCTTTAACTTAATCGGTCCAGTAGATTCGGAGCAAATTGGCTATGACGGACGGACAGACAGACAGACACACGAGTGATCCTATAAAGGTTCGTTTTTTCATTTGGACGTACGGAACCCTAAAAACATGATTGTGATGATTTTTAATTGTTTTTATTTGAAGTAGATGTTCAAAGTGATCGCCATTTTTGTCAATACAATAATTTAACCTACGAACTAAATTCTGCCCAATTCTAATAAATAGATCATTATTTGTTCTTAATTCTCTACATGCATTTACCATCCTATTCCACAAACCTTCTCTTGAATTTATTTCTAGACTATAAACTCTATTTTTTAAATGACCCCATAGAAAAAAATCCAATGGGTTTAACTCAGTCCGAAATATTCAATATTTCGTATAATATATTATACTTAAATAAATTTTTAGGAGCATTTGCCCAGCCCTGGCTACTGTCGACAAAAAACTACTTAAGGAATCTAAAATACCTCTCATAAATAAAAGAATCTTATTTATATATATTCATATATATATTTTGCTCTATATCTCAAAAGCCGCTAATTCTGAAGTTCAGTTGAATTCGGTTATCCCATCTGTTCTATGCACTTGGTCTTTTTTTCCTATCTCCAACAGGTTCCAAGATAAATCCTTTGAACGCCATCAGAGAATCTCACAGTATATTATAAAATAAAGTTACTGGAAATTAACAAAGAGAACCTTTTACTCAATTAAAGTTCTATAACTGCAAAAAACAAGGTTCGTTGGCCCGTTCTTGAGCATTTTACAGCGTTACTCCCAATGCTACTCATAAAACCATTTTAGTGATCGGCATGTAAATGCAATTTTCATTTAAAAGCAGGCAATTTAATTTCGAATCTTATTCAGTTATAGTAGACAATTATCTTAACAACGCTTGAACGTAATTAATAATTGACTTAAATTGTATAAAAAACTTTATCTTGGCTTTGGGCGTCCAAGTCTCATTAAAGATCTGTGATACGTAATTCTACTATTTACAACAGAGAAACCATGCCAGCTTCATTGAACACATTAGGTGTTATTTAAAGTAATTATATATTTTTTCACATTTTTCATTTTCCTTCCTTTTATTGTCAGTAAGATGTCTAGTGAAAAGCTTCAAGTAATGCTGCATATTTTATCATCACTGCAAAATATTACTCTTGTAAATATATGTAGAAAAATCTCTTGGGCCGCAAACAAAATTTCTTGAGTTTGCAAACGTAAAAACCGCAACCGCAGAGATGTAAATTGCATTCAAGAGTACAATATAACCAAATTTAACCATTATTATCTACAATCGTATGCAAAGTTTCCAAATTATGAACATTTCTGACATTTTATGTTCACACCATCAATTGAATATTAACATCGTGGAACATAAATAAAAATATTCATTCAAAGCTGTCAAACCACTCGAATATCTTAAGAGACTTTTGCTCCACTTGAACTTCCAGGTCCATCACTGTGGCCAGTGTTCACTTTAACCTTGGATCTTGTCGATCGGTTTTATACCATAAGTTCGTCGTCATCGATTAGGCATCTGTTTATCATTGAAAACCCGGAATATTTTCACCGTGAGTTATAGGCACTTTACGAGCCGTTCAGAAGAGAAAGAAGCCAACTCGACTCGGAATATGTAAATTACCAGACGTAGAGTTTTTAATACCTCACCTCTTCTGGTATGTAGAAAAAAGTGTGTTTGTAGGTAGGAATTTACAACGCTTAAAACTTGATTATTTTCACAGGTGTGTCGATCGTTTCAATGACTTAGTTTTACTTCCACACTAATTGTAAGTTACAACCTGTATAATTAATGGATAACTTAGGTAAAATTTATATAACTTAAATTAAATTCACAAAATCATTAATGTTGATACTTACTCCTATTCCATAATTTAATACACGCTGGATTTTAAAGTTAAGTTACAAATTACTATTGTATAAAAATGCATCAAATAGAATCTTTCCTATAAATGAAACCAATAAACCGAAGGATTTGAAAATAAAAATCATATAATAAAAGATAGCTCGCATAAACAAAAAAAAGTCCTCGAGTTTAGTGGAATTCCAACTGCATTTTTAATAGCAAAGATTTGAAATTCAAGTTAAAACTGGTAATTTGAATTAATCATTGAAATCACTTATTGATTTATTCTTTTCGACCTTTTAGTATTTCGTGAAATATATAAAAATAATGCATTTCACTAGTTCTTATTTAATACATTATTTAAAGCCCTCACCGTTGCTGTTGTAAATTGGAGTACATGTTTGAAGGTGAAGTATAATAAAAAATTGAAATACTTTGAATAAATAAATTAATTTGCATTTCTTTTTAAATAAAAACCACTTCTATTAAATTTTTATGAAGGCGAAAATACACTGGGCAATTTTCATTACACGAGTTTATTGATACAAAACTTTTTTTACAAATTTATCGCGTTTCGTCCGATCTGGATATAATGAAGGCTATCTAACTACTGAATCTTGTTAACAGGACGATTAAGTGGTAATTTTTATTAACATGGGTTCAAGAAACGGACTTCTATTGCTAAAATCTATCTGATGATTAACCAAGAGTATACCTTCATCTGTTCTTTTCTAATTTCTTATATCTCATATTTATCTAGAATTTTTCCTCTCTTTAGATTGTGTACCAGCATCATATTTTTCAGTGGTCACTTAAGTGCTTCGCGAACCCGGAATTTGGTTTATTACTTTTACCTGCGACAATATGTTCACTAAATCTAGTTTCTCTTCTCTAGGTGTTTGCATTGAAAACCACGGGTTCACTGTTAATTTCCTTAAGCAACTTTCCGAATTTATTTTACGAGCCAATTACATACGGAATGTTTCTATACATTATTTCGACATTTTTATGCCGTATCTTGGGGTAGATGCATCAAATGTTTTTATAATATTTAGCATTTTATTTTCCTATTTATTTTATATCTCTACTCTGAATTGTAAATTCTCATCAAACTTATTTAAAACCTTCGTTACAAAATTTTCAAGTTGTCGTTCCTTCCCCTCCAAATACATAAAATATCATCAACATATATAATATCATCCAAAATAAAATTACTCCCGGAAGACTAGAATTTAGCAATTAATCTTCAAGATTATTCAAGAAAAATTCAGCTAAAAAGGGTGACAATCCTGAACCTACCGCCAAGCTGTCATTTTGAATATAGAAGTTATTATTAAACTGAAAATAATTTTGATTTACACACAATTCTATTAGACTGGTCAATTGATTAACTTTGTTCAAATCGGTTACTTCATTTTTAGTACGTTCATTTAAAATGTTTTTAATTTTGCTAAGGGGATCGAAGGAAATAAGTTGCGCAAATCAAGTGAAATCAACTTGGGATTGTTAGAAATGAACAAATTTTTAGTTTTTTTATGAATAGCCTCGTTAAATTTATAAACTAAAATTATATCAAAAATAATTTACTATATTGAAAAAAAGGTAATTTATAGGTAAAGTTGTAATAACTAATAAGCACTTTACATAAAAAAGTAAAAGTAATAGCTTTATCAAAATTTATTACTACAGAAATACCAAGATTAGCTTCAACCCAAGATATTCAATTAAGAATTCCTTAGAATTTATCGACAAGGTTAAAGGCATACAACTACCCCATAATGCGTGATGGTGTTGTTCGATGTGTATGTAGTTTGTTTAGATCAATATCTATTTGTAAATTAAAAAATATCCTATAACAAGGATATTAATTTGAATGTCCGTCTATCCAATAAGGCCAAAGAGCTGATAGCTTTGACTTAAGCATGTCTAAACCAAAATTATTTCTATTTCATTGTTATTGATTTCCCAGGAAGATGGCTGAGCTATGGGTAATTCGACTTCTTCGTTTTTTGCTGAATATTTTATGATTTCTCTGGGCAAAACATATCTTTTTTGGTTTAGACATGTGGATGATGTTTTTTTTTGTGTTAGGACGGGTTTTACATGACAATTGAATAATTTTTTGCCTTTAGTTTTGAATGAATTCGAACAAGGTATAAAATTAACCTTGGAGCTTGGGAATGATAAAAATAACTTTCTCGACTTGACTCTAAATATAGAAAATAATAAATTGCTTTCTGATGTGCTTAGAAAAGGTACAATTATCCCGATTTGCTCAAATCACTTTAGGAGTATGAAGGTTTTCGCCTTTAACTCTATGTTGGAAAGATTATTAACAATCCACTTGTCTGAGGATAATTTTAAGAAAGAATTTAGAACCGTTTTATATATCGCAAAAAACATATGATATTAATAAACTTTTATATATATTTTATACATATAAACTTTTAACTTTTTTAAGCAATCTGGGTTATCAAAATACTTATTTCAAAATTCGCATAAAGTTAAACAAAACGACATTACGATATTGCATAGTCTGAAGGATGGAGAGATCCTTAAGAAGTATGAGATCTTTGAAACTATACAGGCAAGACACTTATTGAAAAACATGTTAAATGAACAGATAGATTTCAGTAATACAAGTCCGTTATTATATCCAAAAAAATTTTCAGCACTGTTGAATTGTTAGTCCTTAAGTAGTTATCCTGATGATGCTCTCATAAGGCGAAACGTGTCGTGTAAATAAGGAAGAAAAACTTTTTATAAATTTTAAAAGTGCTATTTTTTAATTTGTAATAAAAGTAATAAATTAAATTCCGGTTTTGCGAAAAACTTAAATGACAAAAGACACTATGCTGAAAAGTATGACGCTAAAGGGAGGAAAAGAATATACGAAATTAGAAGGGAACGGATGGGCGGTACACTCTTCGTTAATGATCTGATAGATTTTAGCAATAGAAGGCCGTTGCTTGACACAATGTTAATAAAAATTACCACTTAATTGTCCAAGCGAGATTCAGAAATTAGTTAGCCTTAATAATGTCCAGATCGGACCAATCACGTCGGCGATAAATTTGTATCAATAAATTCGTTGGAACGAAAATTGCCCAGAGTAACTTCCCCCCTTCATTAAGATGTATAGATTGGTTCCACCAAAAACCCACACAAGACTCCATCAATATGATACTATTAAATATTTACACAGAAGGGTATTTTTCTTATTCTAATTTATTTTATTTTATATGACCCAGATTAAGGGTATATATATCTTCATAAATATAAATAAATATTTAAATGCGATATCACATAAACTTCTGAAAGAAAAAGTTCTGCTTTCTTGAAGTTAACCTTCGAATGGCCAGGTCGCCCCAGAAATGCTTTATTGAGTGTAAATTTGTAGAATTTAACTTGTTTTTTGTAAATTACTAGATTATACGATTATACAACATTATAACATAATTTTGTGGGGCGACTAGGTCACCCTACCTGATATGTTTACGTACCATTTGTTGTCCTTCCTATGTTTTATTTGCAACTGTAGTATAAGTCATATTAATTACAGCTGTGTGTAATAATTATACTGTTTTGGAATAGGAGAAGAGCAGGGGAATCTGGGAAGAAGGGGAGTATTCGCTGATATGTTAGCGGCAGATTTATTAGATAACATATTTTCAAACCACATTACAAACAGTGTTTCAATCATATCACTTGACATTAAAAACGTAATCTGCATGCACCCTTCCAGCCTTTCATTTGATTAGGCACACGTATCTATCTAGCTGTTACTCTTCAAATCTTTACGACATAAATGTGATTCATTTCTCATGTTGCTTTCAACCTGTAGCCAAATTTTCGTGGAACTCCATCTTTAATTTTTTTAGGGTACTTACAAAAGAATAGCGATAATTACGAAATTTAATAAATTATTAAAGAAGGGAGAGGGGGTAAAACAGGGTTGTCTTTATACAAAAAGCCCAATTTTTTTAATTGCTTGAAAACTATTTACAAAAAATTCGGAGAATAATATAATGAATCGAGGGGTTGAAATCGGAGAAAATGAGGATATGGGGTAGTGACAATTTTCTAGATTTAAATATATATATATTTCCTATAAAAACAGCCAGAAGATATTACTAAAATTACTTAAAATGCTTTTGGGGCGACAAGATCAACCCACCTTGCCACCTGCCCTAATTTGTAACAAATATTTATCCGGCCATTCGAAGGTTAAACACTAAAACTAATGGAGTAAAGTTTATGAAACTTGCAAACCACACATACGTACACTTCAACATCTCATAAATTACAATCCATATTTTTTTAAATCTTACTATTTTGATTAAAATAAAAAAAATCAGTGCTACGTGCCAAAATCAGTATTATTTCACTACATTTCAAATTCATTTTTCTTCTACAACCATCTATGATTTACATTTCGTGTAAAAATTATTTTAATACCAAAATGTGTGATATAATTACGTACAAATAGAGAGGTAGGCATTATAAATCTACAATATTTCTGTTTGTAGGATAATTGCCAAAAAAGAAGATATAGCCAGCCTGTAAAAATTGCGGTGGTACAAAAGAGCATAAGAACTGTTTTAAATATTCAATTATTCAATATTAATTTCCAGTGGAGCTTCATGTACGTCAGAAACAGTAAATTCAAATTCACATTCTGCACATGAAGCAACTTAATAAGTAGAACCCTGAAGAAGACAGGTATCACATTACTTAAATCTAACCTCACAGTTGTTTCGTCCATTTGCTACTAAAGCTGCACAAATACATCTCAATATCAAGAATCAGTCACAAATATGTATCGTTTCTTTGTAAATGTTTTTTATTCCTTGGTTACAAGAATTAAGCAGTGTGAAATTCACTTGTAACATTATGTCAAGTAAAATATGAACTTATTAACACCTTCAATATCAGACTTTAATTACTACGTTTAAATCAATTGTGATTTCCTTAAATAAAAGAATCAAATGGCGCGGAATGTAATTAAACCTAAAAATCATTTTTCTGATATTATAGAACTACATAATAAGTTAAATATTATTAAATAACTTACGTACACCATAGTACGGTGGAATTTCACCAGCAACGAACTAAATTCCGACTTTGTAACTTTTTTCTCCTTCTATATGAATACGGACATTAAAATTTGTGCCGTACCACCTATTCCAATATTTCCATCAACCAACAGTCTTTACCTCGTCGTCTTTTCCAGTTACTAAATCGCAAAATAGAAGATATTGATCCAATTCTCCGCCTTTCATCTACTTTTGGCGTTTTGTGTCAATATTAAGCAACAGTTTTTTGCTTTTATTAGCTTCTGCCAAATTTTCGTAAATTTAAGGTCCTAATGTGCTAATTTCACATCAAGATAATGCTTCTCATTACTCTTTCTTAGCATCAAGACGCCCATGGAATACAACAACAAATGCGAAGACAAATTACTTACTGTTAAGTGTCAACATCTGTTTATGTTAATAAAAAAATTACTGTATTAATAACTCCTACGTTCATGTTACCTTGAATGAATCATATAAATGAAATTGTACGTGATTTCCGCTTACACATTTCGAATCTATTGAAGAAACCTCAAACTTGCAAATAAGGTCTGATCGACACGTAAATAGATATTTTTAGCAAAAGCTCATCTTGCATTGATGTCAGGGCTGAAATTAACGAAGAGTGCAAAGAAAATCTATAG
>QYTT01077787.1:0-14948 GCA_006980735.1 Dasypogon diadema | reverse complement strand
TCGTCTTTTAAAACACCACTAGCTTTAAACCAAAAATCTAATGACATAAAATAGTACTCGATGTTACTTTCGGTCATTGTAGGAATTGGAATGCGAGGATAAGCTGATTGGGCATTAATTTCCATTTCAACACGAGAGCTATCTGTGATTATGCCTGAATCACCGATCGTTGCTGCATTACTATCGTTCTGCATTGTAGGAAATTTTCTAAAATGTCTGCAAGTTTCCACTGGAGGTACTCAGTTATTGCGGCGAAATGTAGGTGAATTTACACGTGTTCGAATTTGCGTTTACAATAAAACCGAAATTCCGGGGTCACCAGTTTGGGATTATGAGCGAATTTATCAAAGACACGAAACTACTACTTCATAATCTCCACAATTTATTTCAGAAAAATTACAGAATTATTTCTTACACCTACGTCCGAGACCGCGGGAATATAACGACTGAAAACTGTGTCACAATTGCAGCAAAGAGAACTCAGTTCATAACGGAAAGCTATTCAAATCAAATTTTACCGCTAACACAATACAGAAATTTTATCAAAAATTGGTTAGTTGTTAAGAGGAAGGAATTCTTAAAATTTTTGTAGAATTTCAAAAATTAAATGCGTGTCTCGGAACAAATACGATTAATATTTAATAATAAAAGACCTAAACTTCTAAATTGATTACTTCTTGTGGTGGTCACCACAACTATTTAGTGCGTGCGTCCAGAAATTCCTTTTTTATTTTTGTTTTTTAATAGTTTTGCAACACAATACAGAAACAACACGTTATGTTGAATAGCGTCCATTTTGAACAAAAGCTAAATAAAACTTACTAAATGATCAACAAAATTTTCCGCCGAACCAAAAATAGCCACTCGTATGACATCAACGAATTTTTTGCGGACAAATGGACGCTTGGCCTTAGCTTTCTTTTCAAAGCAACTTTCTCCAACAGAGGAGAGATTTTCAGCCTCCGATAGTCAGCTTTTAGCTGTTTATTTTGCGATTAAACATTTTAGATACTTCTTTTTTTTACTATATGGGAGGTTGCCCAAATGACGGACACTACGACCTAAGGTAGATCTATTGTGCCAAGCCTCCTGTTACTGCAACAGACTGTCCGCCTTCCTAATGAAGGCAAGAAGGTCTATTGCCGAAGAGGATTTTATCTCCCCGGGAGTTTAGACTTCCCGGAGGAAGACCCTTCTTCTTAGCCAAGCCAAAGCGGAACCTTCGCCCAGAATGTGTATTGTGGTTTCTTCGTCTTCTAAGCAAAGGCGAAATTCTGTCTAGACTAGACAGACCCATTTTAGAGAGGTGATACCTTAGCCCATGAAGGCCAGATAGATAGCTCATAAGCAATCTGAGATCCGCTTTGCATAAAGCGGTAGTTTTGTAGGCGTAGGGTCTGACAAGCTCTTTAGCTTGAAGCAGTTGTTCGAGGCCAGGCGTTGCAGGGTTTCAAAATACTCCCTGACCAGCTTCGAAGTGAAACACCAGGGGGAGAGTGCCCTGAGCGCCACCTGGCTGTCAGAGAAAATGATGATGCTGGCCCCTTTCAGACCTTTGTTTAGGTTTAAAAGGGCAAAGCTAATATTGTAGCAGATTTTTTGTCTAGAATTTCGGTAGATGATCAAGAATTTTTCTTAAGTGATGATAAATTAGATTTGCATAATACAGCTAGATTGCAATAAAAAGATAAAGAGCTTCGAGGTTTGATTCAGAATCATAGTACAGATTCTAAGGAAAAAAAAGTAGGGAAAAGAAAAATTGCACAGATACCAGTAATTTAGAAATTTTGTGTGAGGTATCGCTTGGGAAAAGATTTAAGATAGTAAGATTTTTCATGAATTGACTCATCCAGGAATTAAAACCACACAGAAACTCATCGTTAGATTTGGATTGTATTAGCCTGGATACAGCTCGGTTAAGCAATCAGAAATGCTGGCTCTGATTCATGCGAGGGTCAGGTGCAAAGAGGTAAAATCTTCATTGTACTGGACAATAAAGCAGTAATCAAGATCAGGCAGAGGTGAATTTATCTCAAGACGTAGAACGTCTATAAAAATTTAATGAGACCTAATCGAGAAATGAGTCATAAAAGAACACCAAAATCACAGGAAAATTGTGACAGCTTTCCAGCAGACTAAGAAAGGAAAGTGTGGAACTACCAGAAGAAAATTTCTAAACATGGAACAAGGATGGTTAATTTCTTTGACTACTGGACACGACAGCTTTTTAATCATTTCAAAAGAATGGGGTTTCTCGAAGATGATACCTACAGATTGTGCCTGACGGATACTGAGATGGTGGAGCACATAATGTGCGACTGCTCGGTAGAGACGAGTAGAGGATGGTTGTCACGGGATGCCGCATGGGTAGCATGTTAACCTATAAACAAATGCTCAAAATAACAAAAGAGGAGGAGATTGGGCAATTGCCTAGCAATCTTTCGACGCAGACCAGCTAAGACGACTCTTGGTAGAGGGACGAAAAGAGACCGATAATTATTTATCTGGGAGGAGTTCTTTAAAGGCCCTCTGAAATCAAGAAATTAATGAGTCAAATGTAGGAGCGGTATTTTTCGAAGTACTTAAGTTGTACCGGGTTCGTATCTAATAAACTTTGTCCTTTATCATCTTCCTGCCCAGATATGCGAAACTAACAGCATCTTTTTGTAGTGCTTCACGTAAATTGCTTATACAATTAAAAATAAATGTTTTCTGCCGAATTTATTTTACATGAAATTTGAATGGTTTAAAATTAAGGCAAACCAATATCTTCAACTCAGTTAAATTTCACAAGCACAATTAATTGTACATTCCACCAATGGGAGTCGTTTGAAATAGACAATCTTTAGAAGGAATATTTTCACGGAAAATTCCCTGGAAAACCGAGCGAGGATAATCCGGCATCTGTAAGATTGAAGCCTCTGTGAAGTAATTTTATGCAAATTTCTTACTAAGAGCAAGTTTCTTGTATTTTTGTTTAATTATTCTACCGGTATCGTTGTTTGACTCTTAATTATGGCGTTGTTAATTACTACTTTTAAGGCTTCATCTCTTTTCATCTAAAATAACCTTTTAGGGGAAGAGGGGTGTAATCATCCTGCACCGGTTGCAAAAAAAACTATCTCAGCTGAAACATTTTTATGTTGAATTACAAACTAAGCTGGGTGCGTATTATTCTCAGGAATTAATAGTAAGCATTCCTGGAGAAAGCTTTTCACAACAAACTGCTGTTAGAGGAAATTATTAAAGTTTACTCTTGCCCCACATTCTTGGGTACGCTCCTGGATTACAGTTTCCTCCATTACAACAATATACCCTTCAAGAGTAACGAGGGAAGACCCTGAACAGTGGGTAGAACCCGTTGTCAGGTTCAGAAACATTTATATTAAAGCATCGTTACTTCTGTTTCTGTTATGCTAAGCAACAGCAATTGAAGATTTTAGCCGGAAATCACGTCTTTTCTGTGACCGGAAATAAAATTTCTCCAAAATAAATAAAGTCCTTAGTCCTTTGTATTCGGTGGCTCGCCCTTTTGCCCTTTATTTCTACCAACATACCTTTAAACATAAATTTTCCGTTGAAAGTTAATGAAAGCAAATTAGTCATTGTGGCGGCCCATGGTTAAAGTTAATTACCAGAAAATGAGCACTTAGCATTTCCACCGAGAAGCGATACCACAATTTCGCTTTCGTTAAAGTTATTCCCTATTTACATAATACATTAAAATGGAACTTAATAGAGTACTTGTTAACTTTTTGGAACTATGTTAAAATTAGGGTGTAAAACAATTCATTGAACGTTTTGTCTTCTCTTTCAAAAAAACTTTGCATACATTAGCAGACTTTCAAGCCTAAGGAGACGCACGTGTTCTAGATGGTGGCGAGATTCAACCCTTCTGCAAATTATCAGATTTCTTGCCAATAATATCTACTCAGCCCGCAGCAAACTTATTAGCACGAGCACGAGCTGTCGGATCAAAATTTAATACCTGACCTTTTAGAACACGCGACGCACACCAGATATGTCAAAGATCTTCAATAGAACTAAAATCCCGTTCCTTTGTTCAAAATTAAGACAATTAATTTCGACCCTCGTTTTCTTTTATGAGATGATAAATTTTTATTGGAAAGTTTAAAATACTTATAAACGGGGTGGTGGTCTGGCAGCTGATTGTGAGTGAGAAAGATCCACCAGTATCTATTGTGTGATATTTACTCTACGGTGCCCAAACAAAGGGCCGCTGCCCCGAAGTAATGTCTAACGACGGTTCCGCGGGGGTGGCCAGATGACAGGGAGGGGGGGTTTAGCCGGTAGACCCGTATCCTGGGGAGTCCGGCACACGGGGAGCGAGTCCCCCTACGGTGCGTAACGCATTTCCCCTCTCCACCCAAAAAAAAAACTCTACGGTGTAAATGCAAAGGCAAGTTTTCTCAGAGTATTGTTTTGTGCCTCAATTTTACTGTCATATGAGACCACTCATTAAAAATATTTTGTACTATTCATATGTTCATATAGTTTCCCAATGAAAGCCTTTCCTTTAGAATTCTGCCATTCCAACCAAATATCTTGGGTATTTCTTTTAACCACTCCCTTCCATTTCTTTCAACCGTTCAATTGTCCTGCGGAATTCCAAATTTATATTTCGAGTGGGTCTTGTGAGGTATCTTTTAAAAGTCATTTCTATTTTCTGGAACACTTTTATCATTTAGGCGATATTTTTACTTTTCGACTCCTAACACTACGTACTATCTTCTTCCAAAACATATTACATTTTTCCGCCATCCTTAAATTTGTTCGATTTGGATCTGGCCGAGTGCAGACTGCTGTCTGGGCAAAGCTTAAAGGAGAAGCGCAGTTTCTTGGGGTCAACTATGAACAGTGACATAACGCTAGTCGCAGGGGAGTTAAAAGAGGATAATGAATGGAAGTGTTGGTAAGGTTCTTCTAAATTAACCCTCATCGTAACAGGACGGTTACTGCTAATCTGAAACTCATTCTCAAAAAGGGTACAGTGGATACTGCACTAATTGAGGAACCTTCACCGTTAAAAGGCTCCATTCCTGATTGGGAATGCAAATTTTCTAAAATCGTGGTAAGCCTGGGACCTATATTGTAGCATGCTAAGATCTAAATCTATTTTAATACCACAGGTTATTACGAAAGACGATACATAGCACATACCTAACAATAGGACGATTTATCCGGATCTCGGCTATTCTAAGAATAAGCCCCCAAAGTGTCTTTCTGATGGACACTATTTTGCAATTGCTTACGTCTAGTGGTTACATGACTATCTGATATGCAGACTACCTGGTGATTCTTCTAGGTTACCTGTAATACCTCACGCATGGATAACAATCTAAAAAAGGATCGGCGACCCTAATGCTTGCTGGGTTCTTACAAGCTCCGACTATAACCCGGGAGGTATTGCATGGTGCATCGCCCCCTTTTCAAACAGCGGTCCAGTAGATGACGGTATCGACTGCCTCCGAATTTTTACAATTCCACCTAGGTCGGATTGGGTAACTCATGGGAAACTTCCTCACTTAACGTAACTAATCCTGTGAACGAAATCAAAAACTGAGCATGATATTAGGGATGGCTTGTTCTGCTACGATGTAGGAGTGCAAATGGCATTGAGCCTTGAGTAGTGAACCACGGTCTTCTAAACAAGTTCAAAGCTATCTTGGAGACAGCCAGATATCTTCAGAAACCAAGTCGACCAGAAAACTCTGACAAAGTTCTTGTGAAATCCTTCATTACATCTAAACCAACTTGAGTCTACAAATGCGTACTTAACAATATGCCCCGAAATAATGATATTTTTATTTTATTGGTACCAAGTTATCGTGGTATTTATGGTAAAGCAGAAGAGGTGACAAAGAAGTGGGCAGTTTCCAGTTGTCTTCCGTTTTACGTCAAATTATTCCATCAAATTAATCCATCGTCAACCATCATCAATGACTATCTAAAGCCAGCTAAAACTCAAAAGATTTTTGTGAGAATTTCGAATATAACACAACAGTTTTTTAATCTATTACATATTCATTATCTTTATGATAATTACTTAGTATGGGCCATGAGACATAATTTTTCTGCCGAAGTCCTATATATTATCCCTTGAAGATGTTCGCTGTTGCTTGTTTGCTTTTCTTAGTTTATGCCCTATTCATTTTTAAGCCTGATAGCTTTGCCATTTTTTTTAAATTCATGAACGACGCTATTTCATTCACTGAAATATTATTTATGAATGCCTAAATACAGCAGTGACCCGATATATTTAAGTAACACATTCGAGACCGCTGACCCACCATTTGAGTCATAATAAAAAGCTCTCTGGCTGCGAAAATATTTTTGTAGAGAGCTTTCTCACGAATGTTTCTAAACAAAATTTGCTGTCCAATGTGTTAATATAGTGCTCTAAATTAACAGATCCGCTCCTGCTAGGGGCTTAACGTTGTGTAGTAGAAGACAAGAAATAATTTTATTTCGTTAAAGAATATAAATATTGAATATTACTACATTTAACCTAATCCTCTTGCACCATATCCACAGGTAACCTTCAAGGGTTCTAAACTGTATGAATTTATTTTCACTAAACCAAACTGTAGGCAAATAATCGAACGCTTTTATGTAAAAAAAAATATATATATATATAAGGCTATATATATATAAATTCAAATCCAAATCTAAATCATCGGTTAACCAGGATAGAATTTGAAGAATGATACCTTAAGCTCTTGCTAACAAATTTAAATCAAATTAATATTCAAGAATTGAGGATGAAATTATTCTGAACTGAGAGGAACAACTAGATTCCTTGATTTATTCAACAAAAAATTATACAACGCAGGTTGGAAAATATCCCTGGCTTTGTTAGGATAATTTAATCAATTCGATGTAACTAAAACCATTAGAATCCCACCCGACAATAGAATTAAAGCTCTCGTTAATGTATCTGCTTCCTCGGGTATTTAGGGACTTGCCAGTGCTGTGAAACTGTCCGCTTAATTCAGGGATGTATTGAATGATAACTGACACCACAAAAAGGAGAAAATTATTTTCTTTGGCCGCCCTTTTACAATCTGACTAATTTCATTTAGAAAACGGACATTCCCACAAGAGATTGGGCCAAATTTAAGGCTAGACCCTTTTAATACTTGAAAATTTCAAAATATTTTGAAGTGGAGATTTATAATTTAAATGGAATTTCCTTGTTCTCTTTAATCTTAAAGCGTTTATCAATTTTTGGTGTAATTTAAATCTGTGCACGCAAATAGGATAGAAAAATAGGATAAAAGACTAAAAGTCAATATGGGAAGAACTAAGTCAAAGCTGATTAACTCTTTTCTCAGTAATCACTTACAGTTTTGAACGTCTACGTGCGTTTGTGTTTTTAGTAAAATCTTCATACCTGCAGATACAATACGAACTATGAATACCAAAATGTATCTTGTATTAATTTAGTGAAAAGAGCTTAACCTGTGTGTTTAAGAGCGTATTAAGAGCTTGTCTTAATTTTGTTTTCTAATTCCGTTTGTTGTTTTATTACGGCACTAACTTACTAATACTTCGAAATCTATATCTATCAGTTATAGTAGATTTTATGCTAGCATGGGAACCTCATTTCAACATTCTTCATGTAATAGTTAAGTGCTTCTTGACACACCGCTTTCTAGGCTAGGACGGAATCTCTTTGTAAAATATATTAATGCATCTATATAGAACTCTGATAATATCAGCATATCACATCATTGACACTACCAAAACCCTCTAAACAAAAAGCCATAAATTAACCTAAAGCAAAGAAAAGATTTGCTGACTGTAAACTTTATCGAACAATCCATTGCTATCTTAAAGCGTTCATAAAAAACAGTTAATATGTTAAATAATTCTCAATGTCAGTTCATAGCATGCAATTTTAAACGTTTCACCACTATCAATATTTTGTTGGTGTACTTTAAAAAACCTGACTACTCCAGTACTCTCCAATACTTTTAAAAAGTATAATTATTTAGTCAGGGAATCATTATTGTTAACCTGGCGTTCGATGGCCCCAACAACTCCTTGGTCGCTCTCTTGCTCTTTATCAATAGAGAACATTTTTTTGCCTTTAGTATTGTAAAATGGAAGCTGCGAAAAGCTCTTATCACCTCGACCATCTACGATCTTCAGTGTTTGTGTAAAGAATGAGCTTTTTATATACCCTAAGATTCTTATGGGCACTAAACAGACAACATCGTTAAATGGAATGAACACCATATCAAGATGTTTCTTACACCAAACAAAAGGCCTGTCAAATTCCTTAGCATCGATTTGTTGAGCATAAGAAGCTCCTCAGTTCCTTTTCTTAAATAGTTTATAAACTTCTTCGCTTGCCTTAGGTCTGATTGGCCGTAGGAGTTTTGATCAGATCGGTGACATTTTTCTGCATTTTAAAGTGTTGAAATACGTTTTTAATTTTTGAAAATTATTCTGATCTCTGATTATACGACGAGAATTGCCTACTTTTGTCTGAGATTAGTTATCTTCCCAATCGACGAGTTGTTCAAACTAATAAAACGTTTTAAATGTATTTACAGTCCATTACCGGCTTAAATAAAGGTAAAGGCCAAAATTTCATAAAAGCTCTAACAGCTACATAACTGACGAACAGGATTTGAACACATTTGCTGCTCCCCGAACGACCTCCACCGTACCTCCCGCATTGGCAGAAGAAAGTCTTGGAACTCTTGCTTATCCAAGATTGCGACATCCTCGTTCCCTGAAATCCTCAGATTCATATTTAACCCAACAAAGTGTTGACTCATTTTCCGAGGTATACCCACTGAAACTTGTAGACATTCCAACGCGAGGGAACCCTGTCTTATCCATGTATTCGACTTTTCAAACTACCCCTTAACCCGTGAAGCAAAGCTAACATTTCTAAATGGTAAATAGAAGCGCGACCTCATATCTTTGCTAGGTACTTTGTTTTCTGTAGACATCTTTTATGTCCATCAAAATAGAGAAGGTAATACTTACTCTTTTCGGTTCCTCATTCGCAACTATAACTAATAGCATTCTCATTCGCAACTATAACTAATAGCTAAGATTTCGTTAATTTTCCAGCTTGATAAGCATGCTGGCTTACATTTAGGGCATACTTCTTCGACGTGGTACACTCCAAGTAGTCTATCAATGGTGCTGATATCTATTGTTTTCAACAGGAAGGATGCCAGACTGACCGGTCTAAAGGATTCTCCTCGCTGTAATTCCATTTTCTTAACCTTAGTAGTATTTCTTTTCATATTATCGATGTACACCTACCACAATACAGGTGATAAATACTCCTCGAGCTCTTTACTCCATTGTAGTAAGGCAGAGAAGTTCCCGTCCAGACTGGGAGGTTTCAAAGGCACGAAGCTGCATATAACCCTTTATTCCCTACAAAGGAAGCACCCCTTCCATCGAATCTCCGCCCAATCTCCTGGCCATGTGATTTCAATTCAAGATCCTTTTTAGACATAGGGAGCTTCCCGAAAAGTGTACCGCCATTAGAATCCTAATCGTTTCTTCCAATGTTCCCGCCTTTTGCCTTTTCTGTTTCAAACAAATCCAACTTTGGGGACCGGGTCTTTAGAGACTACGAAGGCAGTCACGAAATTTATCATTATATAACGCTGCGTTTGGGAATTCAGCACAACTGCTCAATACCGAGTTAATTGATGTTTAGATTATAACGGTAATAGTATAAGTTTGTTGTAAATTATTAATTTTATTTTTTATTTATGTACGTTTTCCTATTTACATCAAACTCTTTGTTATTATATCTTTATTTATTGTCAAAGTCATCTAGTCAATATAATGAACTCAGCCATAAAAATAAATTGTACACAATAAGATATTCTCTGTTTAACGTCATTCATTTGTTTCGCTTATTTCGTGCAAAAATTACAGAATTTCAACTTCCGAACACGTGCTAATGTGTTTACAAAATTCCAGTAAAAAGCAATTGTTACATTCTCACATTTTCATAGAAAATTCGATCAGCTTTCCAAGAAGGTAAATCAACCGGAATTTTGTGTTTCATATTAACACTTTTTTATAAAAAATGTAGACATATGTCCGACCTTACCTGGGAAGATAATTAAATGTTCCAAGAAATGTGAAAAGTAACCACAGACTAATACATATTTTCAAAGGAAAAATCTATTTTTACTGGAATTTTATGAAAATGTTAACATGTCTTCAGAGTTTAAAATTCTGTAATTTTTCCACGAAAAAATCAATAACAAAAAATACCCAGTCCCCAGGAATAATTTCTTAAATGCGTAAAAGTAATTACAGTTCCATTTTCAGATTTTTTATGTATTTACTCAATATTTTACATAGCAATATACTCAGTCATTTATTTAAACCAAATGTAAATATCTCAAATTTATGTAAAATACAGTCTTCAAATTAACACAAATAATAAATTCATTTATCAATAAAAAACACATTAAAGTAATACCACTAAACATATCATCATATAGAGGAACTTTCTTTAACAAAAATTTTTTCATCGTTCTTCTTCCTCTTGTTGCTTTCTCGTGGATCCCAGAGGTTCATTCATTCATTTAAAGCATTAAAGTGAGCAAGTGGCCACAAATACAGGTTTCCTCAGCTTTACGTATTTCAACCAACTTACCTTAGTCAACTGCAGATTCAAGCTCATTCTCATCAATCGAGTGAATTCATTTGTCCACCTTGAAAGAGATTTGAAATCTAAAAAGGCCTAAAAAGTCCAATCCATTGGTAAAATGCAATACGGTTTTCGTTTTCGGACTAATCTAAATATCGTATATATCTCTATTGGTAGTAAAACATCTCCAGTAGTTTTTAGGGCAATATTTATAGCGCTGTAGACTGAGTTCCCTTCGTTCTGTCCGTGGTTTGTCTCAAAGAATCTGAGGCTTATTTCCGCAACATATCAGCTGTTTCGAACAAAATACAAAAAATTCGCAGTCCTGATGAAGTTTTTATTTTGGCCGCAATACCCGTCAGCGAATAGATTTATTTCTTTAGACTCTTTGATATGGCATTCTTGACTTGATTCAAGATATTTAAAAACACAAAAGAAAATCTCGGGGGATCCTTGCCGACTGGATGTTTTATCCGAATCTCCGAAATTTAAGTTGGATATCGTAAAGATGTAAACACTAAATCTTCGTTTGTAAAAAATTACGACTCATTACTGTTTTAGGTAGTGAAATTATTTGCTGTAAGTCGAATACATTGAAGTAACTTCGTGATTAGAAAAAACTGCCCAGTAGGAAATGGAACCAATATTGACCTTAGAGGTCTCATGAGGGATGAACCATGGGGACCTCACTTTTACCTCTTCCTTTTCTGATTTTTGCATTGCCACGTCATTGCAGAGGAGAAGTCCACAACGAGTAAATTGGGAGTTATACCCAGTGTTCTCCTAGGAGGCATTTTAGATGGTTTTTATAGGTGCAACTATGAGATGAGAAGTAGCGATGTAAATTTTGTACTCTCTTACATGGGGTTTTGGAGAGATATATTTAAAAACGTTTCAAAGAAACGTCTCGATAGATTTTTTCTACTTTATTTTTGTGATTTCATTTTTCTCTATTTAAACTCTCCTGCAACTAAATTTATCCTCTTCAGGGAATTTTTGGAGTTTCCACCACTGAAATTTCAATACTGCCTTATTCGTCCTCACTAGACGAGATCTCGTCAGATTTCTAAGTGGGTGACGACAGATACTTACATTAATTGCTTCTTAATTTTCCTTATCTCCTCCTTTTCTTTGATGTGAGTATCATACTTCTTCCTAAGGCGTACTTTTGCTGGATCACCGTCGTTTTTGTGTGCCATACACAGTGAACATTGGTCCTTTGTTGGGTGGTGTATGTCCAGATTTTTCTCATAGAACTTTTTAAAATACAATGTATAGCTTATCTTAACATTTTGTTCTTTATAATCACGCAAAAACATATGGTGCATTTTTGATGAAGTTGATTCTGCAACTTCTTACACGGAAAAAATGCGATTCTATTTTTGAAAATCTATCATTATGAGATTCAATAAGTTTTCGTAAAATTTGATCTCGTTCCTGGTGGACTTCCACTCTACCTCCACGATTATCTAGCTCTATAACTCCAGTCGTTGATAATTTTAAAACTTCTGATATTTCCAAGGTACTACAAAAAAAGGGTTTTGCATATTTTTTCGCTTTTCTTTCCAAGGCAGGAAATAGGTATTTGATGCTTGTCAATGGGAAACTCCAGAAGATGTTTTAGTTTTTGTTTCGGATATTATCACATAACGACATATATGTATATTCCCTCTGAAACTTAATTGGCTAGTTATAAAACGAGTCAAATATTAAATTCCTATCTTTTTCAGAAAAAGGGTCACATTTATTTTCTAATTGTGTACAACTTCCCTGACAACTCTTTCCCATAATTTTGTAGCTCTAAAAACAGGGGAGGCTTTTGTATAGCTTCTTCCATGTAGTATTTGTTTTTTAACAAAGGCTTTGTCTATTCATTTACAACAAGGCAGACAAATCAAAAAATACTTTAACTAGGAACTTTTCCGAATCATCCAAGGTACCAAGGTCAAATGGGAATAGTTATAGGATTTCATTTACAAAGGTAATAAAATAAATATATATATAGATTATCCAATGCATATTATTTTTCTGAGCTTTGAAATATCACAAGGAATTTAATTGGATTCATAAAAATAAAATCCGGCTACAGATGTGAGTTTTGCTTGCGTTCTGAGTACAACAGCTTCATATGGCCACAGCTGAAAGTTTTTCGTTGATGTTGTTTCTCTGTAACGAAATATGGAATAAAATTGTTATTTTTAGAAACTAATTAAATTCATGGGATTGAAAATAAATCTCAATTTCGTAAACATAGAGAAGTCAACAAATTTGCAAGCCCATGTGCAGTGTGCACTAGATGTAAACTACTCTGTCCTTGACTCTTATATGTCTGAAACACATATCGGGAAAGCCAGCATTGGTTCAATGGGTTCCTCACGAACTTTCGGAGGCTAATTGCGCACAGAGACTAAATGTGTGCTCCTCCTTGCTGTCACATCTCAGGAATGAACCTTTTTTGGGCCGAATAGTGACTTCTGACGAAAAGTGAATCCTCTACAAAGATGTCAAGCGCAGAAGTCTGTGGGTAAGCAAAAAAGACACCAACGAACCGCTGGCTAAGTAAGTCTTCATCCACGTAAGGTGATGCTTTGTGTTTGGTGGGATATGATATAGGTCCACTATGAGCTGTTAAACCCAAAGTAAACAATAACGAAGGAATTCCACTGCGGGCAACTTGAGCGGCTTAAGTCTGAGCTACAGGAAAACCGACCCTCTTTGCTGTCAAGACGAAAGGTGTTCTTTCATCAAGACAGCGCTAGGTCACATACAGCAAGAACGACTTTATTGAAGCTGGAGGAGTTTGAATGGGAAAGATGCCGCATCCACCATATCCACAGGACATTGCGTCATCAGATTATCTTTACTTACCCTATTCTATGAGTCGAATGTTCGTTTACAATAACATATTCCATCACGTTTGGAAGATCAGCAAACACAGACAAATTAACAGTCTCCATTTCACCATTCAAATTGGCTACAGTCAGATAAGACGGTTCTCCCCGAAGTGATCTGTAGGATTAAATATTCTATTAGTGAACAATTACAGGTCAGACTAGATTAAGAGATACCTAAGAACTCCCAGCACATTATTTGAAAGTGCCTTTGCATTCACATCACCTCCCATTAATGTCTTTGTTCTTCTCAAAATTTGTAATCTTTTGTACGTATTCAAATGGCTCTTAGCAATACCCCTTTGCCGTTTAACATTAACTTCTTTATAGTTAGGTGCAACGGGTAACCATGTTTTTTCGGCAGTAGAAAATCCAGCATTCTTCTCATCATTCCACTGGAATGGTGTTCGTTCCGGATCTCTAGTGAATTTTTCATAAATCTCTGGATTAGAGTTGCATGCAGCAGGATCAACAGTGTCATTCCAAGAAATCCAGACGTCTGTCATTCCAATTTCTTCTCCCTGAAATATGTTAAGAGTTTTTTTTATTGCATTGATGTGGTAAGACATATATTACGTTGTAGGTAACACCAGCTCCTGGTAGAGTGTGAAGAATCATGTTCATCGTATCAATGCGATCTTTTCCAAAACGAGATCCTACCCTCGACTGGTCATGATTACCCATCTAAAGTGAAACTTACTTAAACAAAATTCGCTGGCGCTAAGTGTTAATATCATACCACCCAGTTTGGTGTTCTACCCTTAGGCATTTTGTCCATCCAAGTATTGATTGTCTTCACAAAGTCATTTGCATTTGACTCCTTGTTAAGGTTAGTGATAAAAAGAAAATTAAAGGGAATTTGAGCTCCTTCACGGCCTTTGTCGCCATAGTATTTCATTGTGGTGTCAATGTCTGTATACGCCTCAGTCATCATAACTCTAAATTTGAATTTTTGAGAATGTGTTTGCTGGGAATAATCACAAAGGCCTCACCTCGCTTCTCCGTCTGTTTTGAATTCATCTAGAACTTCTCGCCAATCATATACCACGTCCAAGGTTTGAGGCTGATTTTGTGTGCAATTATGTATTAAGTGACCATAATCATCGGGGTCTTCCACAGCAGGATTTACAGGTTCGTCCGGAAATGGATTATTAGGCTTTTGGCATTCAAAAACAAATGGCACAGCATCAATACGAAATCCAGCGACACCTTTTTTTAGCCAAAACCGCAATACATTCTGCAAAGGAAGTAATTTATTATTAAAGATATTGCATTTAATTTAACTTCATAAATTCTGTTCAAATAGTCTGTCCTTTTGTCTGCCCCACGTCCCAAAATTAAAACGAATTGTTTTGCAAAACAAACCAAAACAATAAATTTTATTATGCGAT
>QYTT01077786.1:595-12631 GCA_006980735.1 Dasypogon diadema | reverse complement strand
ATATTCGATAATTTAACAACCAATAAATCTCACGCCAGAAGAAATTGCAAATAGTTCACCCAAAATCAACTGCCTCAATCGACAACCAGGCATGAGAGGGAGGCAACCAGGCAGGGAGCATAGAATCTCTGAAAAAATATTCAGCAATATAATCAAACGATTGAATAACGAATTGAATAACGCAGATCAGCGGAATTCTATATATATATATATATTCGATAATTTAACAACCAATAAATCTCACGCCAGAAGAAATTGCAAATAGTTCACCCAAAATCATCTGCCTCAATCGAATGCTTCCCAATTCTTAATTGAATTACATGGAAAATCCCACACAAAATCGTTGCCTTTACGCATGCATAGCCATAGCCAGCAGCAAGCGCACATTCAATTTCTTTTTTTTATCTCATTCTCCGGACTGCCGACAGCAGCAACGCAGTCGCAGTACATCACGTTGCATTAACGCATAAATGGAGTCTCGCTTGCTCACTGCTGTGTAGCTCCTTCTACGGAGTGCGTTGCTTTCCGTTACCGAGGCAATGAGTGGAGGTATCGCAAAGTGGAGGCATCGCAAAATAGGTCGCGATTTTGATGTTAGAAGCGAGTCATCTTTATTATTTGTTTGTCTAAGATAATAGACATTTTTATTCTCCACTTTGAAGCCAATTATAGTGCATTGATCGGATAAAACCCGCTGTTTGTACGAGCGTTTTTGTTAATGTTTTGCCTTTGTCGTCTAGTTTTTCTTTTACGCAAAGTCATTCAGCAGTTAAAAGGAAAAGCGATTTTGTAATACTACAAATGAAGAGTTAAGAAAACGGTTTTCTTTCATATCATAAGCGTCTGGCGTCTTGAATTATTTTTGAAAATTCATGATTTGATTTGGTAATGCTTGATTTGCTTATGATTTTCCTTGTAATTTAAACAACTAACCTAACGAAATACAATATACAATAATCTGTACCTGTTTGTAAATTGCCAGAGCTTTTTCTTGATGTTTCTTTTCCTTTTCTTTATCTTTTGAAGGTTGATGAAGGGTCTGGAGCCAAAAATTACCCAAAGCAATTAAAGAATATGCATCAGTGGATGTTGAAGGATTCTTTAGAATAGTTTCAAAATTCTTTTGACCTAGAAGCCACTGCTGCTTTGCAAAGTGTAAATTACCGAATAGTGATCTACAAAAAATAACAATAATATTATTTTGCAAAATATGTTCTTAAATTTACCTGGTATCAGGATTTTCAGTGTTAATTTTTAATGCATCTTTGAAGAAATCCGACGCGACAAAAATCAAACCCTTATCTCTAGCCATGCATCCTAGTCGTAGATAACAATCTATGTAATTCGGATGTTCTTTTAGAATGTCTTTGTATAGTTTATCTGCAGTGTCAAAGGAGCACATGGCCTCATTAAGACGCGCTAAATTGTACGTCATGGTGACTGAAATGGAATCATAGTACTGTGCATCATGCTGTGACTCAATTTTAGCTCTGTCTAACGCTTCTTCTAGTTTTTCTTTAGCGCACTGTAGATTGCTTAGCCGATAATGCAGAGCGGCTACATTATTAAGTATTTCTGGAGGAATTTCTGCCCTTACTTTCTCTTTTAATATATTTGTTGCAGTTCCATATGCATTCAACGAACCTTGCAAGTCATTTTGCTCTAAAATTTGGGCTAATTCTATCCAAGCTTCAACGTCATCTGGAAATTGTTCTGTAACCTTTTTCAAATGAGTTTTTGCCATATCTCGTTTTGTTTGTGAAGTTGAGTTAGCATATAATGAACCTAAAATTTTCATTGTTTCATAGTTCCCTGGTTGTACTTTTAACACTTTCTCAAAACATTGGGCCGCCTTAAAACAAATTTTTTATACCTTAATGCTTTATTAAAAACAGAACTTACGTTTTCAGCGTCGCCTCTATAAATGTACATTTGGCCCAATCCAAAATGTGGCAAAACAAAATTGGGAGGCGCAATTTGCGTAGACTGATAGTAATATTGAAAGGCTTGATCATAATCTCTTTGAACATGAAAAGACCTCGCAAGCTGATAGCAACTTTCTGCTCTCATAGCTTCATTTTCAGTGTTATGGAAAGCATGCAACGCCAAATGCTGAACCTTTTGATAATCCTTTTTGAAAAAGAAATGATTGGCCAGATGATTAAGAACCATAGGATTTGTGGAATCAATAGTGTAAGCTTTTGAAAGCATTTGTACCCCCATTCGATTAGATTCTGGCTCATGAAGGTTTAATTTTAAAATTGCAAGTCCTACCAGTGCACCAACACAATTTGGGTCTAAATCAAGTGCTCGTTGAAAAGCCAACCTTTAAGAAAAGTAAAATGCGACACCAATATTATTTAAATAATACCAATTTACCAAGAATAAAAAATGGCACACAAACGAGTCAATCGGCGGTCGATAGGTAAAATGAGGTAAGCGATATTTTTGGCAAATTAAGATCACTTTTTATTAAAGGGTAATTTTTCATGCCTGATTGATTGGTGAACTCGGTTCACTGATTGGAGAGACCGTTCCCAATTTAAGCCAATTTAACAAAAATTGTAAACTATTATAATTAATTTTTTAACCCTTTAGACACCAAATTTTGTTTTAAGTCCAGCTTTTTTGCCTGAATTAAGCAAAATAATATATTTTTTGTCAGCCTTATTGTAGTACTAACCTACTTGTAGATATCTAGGATTTTCGCTCTCCTGTAAAATTATAAAAATGTCGCTTAACCCTTTTTGCCTTTCAAACGTCGCAATATATTTTTAAATTTCAAAATAATTTGCAAAATAATGAGACCAAAAAGTCCAGTATAAAATTTTCACCTAAATCCCTGTTAATGTTAATAAAAATTGAGGGGAATTGACATTACATTGGTTGATGTAAAATGCTGCTCTGGGTTTGGATGTAATCAGAGGTAATAACTGATAATAATACCAGATCTCATTAATATAATTGAAAAATCACAGCATTTTATGGCAAATAGAATGAGGCAATGACAAGTACACGGTGTTAAATAAGTTCGAATACAAAAACAAAGTGTAAAATAGGAAACTAAGTGAATATTTTTTTAAAATTGTTATTGAAAACCGATATTATGTAGGTATTAAATACTTATAACAAATGCTTTTTATTAATCCCCTCCTTTTACCTTCTTTACTGACAGTAATCTCTTTTCGAAAGAACTGCAAGCGGTACGCACATTTGACATTGGCATTTCGTCCCAAAATTCCGAAAATTTTCGCTTCAAGTTTTCCAAATTGCAAATTTTGTAGTTGGTTCAAGGGATTCAAACCAGGACTGTTAGGTGGCCGTTCGTCCTTCGGCAAAAAGTCCACAAAATCAGTAATAATTCTCGCGGAATAATTTCTAACAGTTCGGTACTACAACTGATTCGTGAATTTCCTTTTTGTAATATCCGGCATTGATTTTAACCCCTCTTTCAATAAACACAAGGGGAAATTTGCCTCATGCAAAATACACCCCAAACTATGAGTTTAAATGTAATAAGGATTAATATGTAATCGGTAGATGAAATAAAATAAATAAAAATTAAACTTGTTTTTTTAAAAGACATTATAGCCCAAGATCTTTTTTAAAGATTAAATGAGTTGGAGATTTCCATATTCCTAAACGTCCGGCAAGTTTCCTTATCGAACGGGCCTTATTTCTTCGCATTTGCGCTCTCACAACTTTAATGCGTTCCTTACTACACACAGTTCGTTGATCCCCTTGTCTTACTACCTTTAACAGAGGACGTTTCCTTAAAATGTTTAATAGTTTTGTAATTAAAATCCCGTCGTACACCTACACTTTTAAATTTCGGGAAATATCACATTTTATTGCTTTGACAAATTTATTCACGATAAGTGCCCGTAATGCTTCCATCGCTTTTCACTCTTTAACTAAAACTGATAAAAGTCTGGCTTTTTAACACAAGCTGGGTAATCATAGCGGGACCTGATTGTGAAAAAAAATGAATGAACTTGTTCTAAATTTTAATGAGAAGAAACTTTTGTATTCGAACTTATTGGACACCGTGTATATAAGTCAAACGCAAAGAAAATGAATTTAGTTTATATGTGATTGAAAAAAACACAATAGAGTAGAGGGAAAAACTTTTTTGACATAAATAGGTAATTAGGTTCAGGTAAATGTGGATCTGAATGTGTATGATATTTTACATAAATCGATAGTCAGATTGGCAAATGCTGGAGTTTTCAATAAATAGCATTTTTTGTATTAGATATGTACCCGTAACACCTCATCACCTATAAAATGTTTTATATAAGTCATCATCATTATTATCGGTTATGGCAATCCTCGAATGATCTTAGACATCTCTACGACCATAGCTGCGTTCTTTTACAGAGCTGTCATACACTAACTGGGTTAAATTAACTCGGTTATTTTACAGAGTTAATAATCTTACTGGGTTATTTAAGTCCTCTACGGGAAAATAGATGGTGCTTATTGAAAGCTTTTGATTTTGTTGATTTTTCTCCTCATAGCAATTAAAATAAACATACTCATGGGTAAAACTAACATTCAAATAAATTTCAAGTTAATAACGAAAGTTACTTATCTCGAGTTTGATTAAAAAGAGAAAAACAGAAAAAAAGAACTAACCCTGTACTCCATGGATTCCAACCGTTCTTTTGGACTTTCATAACTCCGTTGCCCAAAAAAGAACACAGCTCGTGGCTCTCTAGAGCAGTGATGGGCAAAATAAGCTTTCTTCTCTTGAACTCACACATTTATAAGAGCTTAACAAACTTGACTGCACACAAAGAAAGTCATTGAAAAGCTATGTGAATATGCATCAATTGCACATGTATCGTAGAGGTTTTAAGCTTTTGTATACGCGGGCACAGTTTTGCCCATCATTGCTTTAGAGTTTAAGGTTTGAGTATATTCTCACCGATTAACAATGTGCAGTGTAATAGGTTCCAGTATAAGAAAAATACGATTCTTACTACGCTGCATTATGTACACATTTTTCGTGTGCCATTCGTAAAATTTTGTGTGGCAATGGTTGTTTTGGTTTTGATTAAGTATAACCTTGTAATGATTATTTAATTTATATGCTCTTGCATTATTATCGTATGACATTGAATTGTTGAACTGAATTATTCTGAGCATGATCACTACACGAGTAAAGTGCACAGTGGCAGATAGAAGGTCACAAGGCTCTTCGACTTTACCACAGAACTGACAAAGAAGACACCCCGGCGGCGTGGGACTCCCCTAACAAGACAGGGGCAGGTAGGACCTTCCAAGGTCGGTGGAATTATTTACATTTTTTTAAGTATAAGGGAGGGGTCTGAATCCCTCCGAAGGTCGCAAATTGAGAGTAGGTTACATATAGAACGCGACCTAAACTAGTTAGATTTTTTCGGGGCATAAATTAAAGTGATTTCATTATGCTAAATTTATATGCATAAGCAACCCATTGAGGTGTGAACCATCAGTAAAGTCTACTGTCGTGGATTGTCCACTCATCCAGGAATATTATGTTTATCCAGATAAGATCCTAACCGAATTTTCTCCATGGTTTTAAGCGGGTGATAAGAAAAGACACAAAAATTTTTTAGCTTTAAATAATCACTACGTTACGTTCGTCCTAGAAGATAAATATTTAAGAAAAGAAAAACTTAAGATTCGCTATAGACCTCAACCTGAGTAGAAATTTACCTAGTTAGTTCTTTAACTTAAAGTTGCTTAGTTTGCATTACTTTGGAAGTGAATTGTATTTCAGAAGTTGGCAGTAATCCAACGGTACACCTAGAGTCCAACAGCGACTCAGCATATTGATTTTCAAATGGGCGTTTCGAAAAACCATGGTTTTTTGGGGAACCCTTTTCTCTTTCTCGTTGTAACCATCAATTGCTCTTCCTTTTGTTCACATATTTTTTTGTTTGCTCTGCTCGATTTTAAATGGGTAAAAAGGAACTTAAATCGGCCGAATTATATTTGTTCAACTTTAATACTGAGACTGTTCCCAAGGATAATCTGGATTTTTCTGCTTTGCTAATATTTAAAAGTCTAAGGTACTAATTTCTTCCAGGATTTAAAGATTTAGTAGAAATAGTGTGAGGGTTACACATTTTGTGTTAAAGTAAGCTCGCATTGTAATATTGGATAGAACCTCTATATACGAGCATTAATGTGAACTGCTACATTATATTTTCTATTTATAAGTGAGGGCTTGAATTTGATATGTATTGCCATGGTTTTAGTCGCGAATAAAGGAGCCGCATTTGATTTTGCGATATCGGAATAAATTCTAGTTTTTATGCCCGCGGACATTTTCTGCCCTCTCTTCCTCCGTAGGGCGGCTGCGTCGTTGGGTGGGCCACAACATACTCTTCTCTCTCTCCCTTTAAGTAGGGCATCCTGATACAGAAAGACGCATGAGTAGATGGGGCACTGGCCACGGGGAAGTCGCCACCACCAGTCTTCCCCAAAGACAGCAGGTAGGGGAGCGTGAACCACTGCCACCGGGCTCCCCTCGTCCCTTTCCTTTTTATTTTATTTTTTATTTTTCCTGTTACCTTTTATTTCCTCTTCCCGTTCCTCCCTCCTCCTTTTTCTTTTTTGGTATTGGCATAATTTTTTTTTTGTTAATCCCAAAGAGCGCAGCACTTCCCATTACGCCCTTCCAAGTCGGCTGTGATTCTAGCACGATTATACAGCTTTAGCTTTGCACTTTTGAGTGATCTTAAATCCTCAGTAAACCAGTCACGCCCATTATATTGAATTTTTTTTCCTAACTCTGAGAGAATCTATAGAATCTCTCACCTTTCCACACAAGCAACTTGTAGATCGATTAACGTCGTTTCTACAATTCCCCTGATAGCAATCTCACGTCTGAATTTATCTTTATCATACCGAACGTACTCTCTTCTGTTTATTTGTTGGTTGGTTTTCAATTATTAGCTCAAATGTTTCGTGGTCACTTATTTTACTACTGCTCACCTTCACTTCTGTTTTACTACTATTTGTAATAACACAATCCGTGTCCCCGAATTTATCGTAACGCGCGTTAGATCCTGTACTACCCTGTTTTAGTGCATTATCATAAATAATTCTTTGCAGCTCTTTCTTTTACATATCATTGTTATTCCAGTTTATATTGAAATCCGCCGCAATAATAGATATCAATATTCCCAAATTTAATTTTAATGTTTTATTTGCTCTTTCACAGTTTATACATCGCTCAATTGTTTTTGTTTCTACACTTTCTACACACTTCCTCGTTTCAGCACTCTGTAGATTTATGATTATATCCAAGGCATTCAAAATACCTTTCAACCGTAATTCCACAGAAGACTCCGCACCTGTCCCATCCGATGTTGAGTCTTTGACATTCCATTGCTTTTTTGAATGGCAATAGTATTCCATACCAAAATAATAAAATATCTGGCTTTGAGCTAACTTTGTTCCGGATTTATCGATATCTGTTCCAAGTTAGCAATTTTCTCCCGGATTTAACTGTTTTTGATCCAACCTTATGATTACATGCATAATTTCCGCAGGTTCCGATTCGAGTTTATGTCATCTATTGACTATACCCTCATTTTTTCTGTTTATTTATCGGTTTTTGCCTTGTATCTTATCAATTCCTTAAAACTGAAAATGTATAACACTTAGCGAAAGAATGGAAGCGCAAAGGAAAAGTTTAAAAAGAAAATTTACTTAAGTGCACGACTTCTTGAGAAAAATAATGAACATTTCAAATAGTTTTTGAATGAAATGCTCTTTCATAACAGTAAATAATGACATTTTTTCGCGTAAAGTACATGAGCAACTACAGAAATGACAAAATTTAAAAAATTCTTATAATAAGAACAGGATCAAAATATGATTACGTAAAAAAAACTGTTACGAAATATTTAATGAATTAATTTAAGATATGTGATATGTGAGATTCGACATTTTTTATAGAATCGCCTGCATAGATAATTGAAAAATTTTAAAAACTAGCATCGCTGTAAAACTGGATGTGGATGTGAAGTTTAAAAATACAATAAAAAAAATTATTAACAGAAACCGAATAGGTTTAACGGCCTGTTAAATTAGAATAAACTTTTTAAAACTTACTTTGCTTTTTCTTGGTTGTTCATTTTTAAGAAACAGTGACCCATACCTAAACGGACGGCTGCCGGGCAATTAGGATTCGTACGGAGAGCTTTTTTGTAAAATGCTAAAGCACCTCTGTAATCCTTTTTATTAAAAGCTATACATGCTTTCCCCAGGAGAGATGGAATATTTGAAGGGGATTGATTCAACACAAAGTTGAACTGAGCATCAGCTTGCTCCATTTTATCACCTTCAAGCAAGCAAAAATATGCTCTTCCAAGCAAGTGATTCTACAAGTAAATTTTAGTTGGACATTGAAGCTCCGAAAGCAGAATTACGCTCATACCTGGTCATACATAATGATTTTATCAGCAGTTGTATATAAATTCGTAGCTTTCATGAAAAGTTCCCTCTTTTTGTCTTTAGATTTCTCTCTATTAGCCTCCTGTACATAATATGCAGCCAACATGTCGTATGCCCTCATCTGGTCCTTCTCAAAGTCCCTGTAATCTATATTTGCTTCAGCCCGGGCTGTCTCGAGGATTTTTATAAAATCCGCAGTTTTGCCCTGTTTGTAATATGCCAGCTGAAAGTACCTTAAAATGTTGAAATCTACGACAAAACTATTATTACATACCGCCACAGTAACCCATGTATTTAGCTGGGAACGTTCCTGCCGCAGAATCCCTAAAACTTCTACACATTCTGGGAGTTGGTCTGGTGCTAATTCGATCACCTAAAAAACCCCATGAAAATACTAGCAAGTCCTTTTATTAATATCATACCTCATCGGTATCCCGAAGAGGGATTTCTATCGTCATTGCCATTTTTTTCCTCTCCACTGGATTAATAAAATAGTGAAAACAACGCGGTCAATCCTCTGCTAACAGAATGTCATGTATGACACAACTAGTTCGTTAAATATTTCCTAAATTGCCATATATACGTTCTTTTAAAATTGAGAATGCATTACATGGACGTGATCTGTAACTGTAAGCAGAGGATACATATGTATGCTCGAGGGGCAAAATGACACTCTGCCGTGACGTCACTCGGCAAAATTGTGTGAAAATTTGAAGTAATTTATTAAATTAAATAAATAGTTAAGCATAGTTTTCATTTAGAGGTCGGTTGGTGTTCTGCTCCTTCTTTGTTCTCTCCCAGAAGGTTAAATATCGAAAATAGAAGAAATGTCTGAGAGTCGTGTGGCTTTCTCAGCTCGGAGCAGACGTATATCTCATCCGCGGCCGCACGTTTTTATTTTATACAGTTCGTGCCCGAATTGCCATTACATAATTAAAATTCATTAATCTCGATTCAATTCAAACGGTGTTCTTATTTTGACTTTTTTGTGTGTCTCGTAGGAATAAGTTCTCCCAATTTGGCCTGCAAAATAGTTAATTCTAAAGGCCAATTTACATAGCAGCAACATGTTTTTTTACTGAAAACCTGAACGAGATGGTTTTATTGATTGATGATATGTGTAAAAAAAGGACAAAGAATGAAGGGGAAAGAAAAATTCAATTCCAGCGGGGAAACTGACATTTTAGCTCGTAAAATTTTGTTGGCATATGTTTTGTCTTTTTTCGTATTTTATCATGTTAGCTTTATCTATCCCGCTCGCACTGTTTGCTTACAATGTTGCAGTAATGTAAATTGGCCTTAAGGCGGGCCAAGGTGGCGTCTATAACTGTTTCTGTGTAACGGGACTCTTGCTGTGCACTAGTCTCAATAAAAACAAAGCAGAAAAGAAGGAATGTCAATTTCAATGTCATGTTGACAAAATTTAAAAATAGTTTGTTTATCGGTTAAGATATCAGGAATGCATGTGATTCAAAATTGAAAGTTTTTTTTTAACTGGATAAATATGTAAAATGTGTTGTTGAAGTAAAGGTTGCTGTTTTATGTCAATTCAATTCTTAATAAATGTCGATTAACTTTTAGGTCAAAGGGGAGGTGTAATCCAGTGAATAGGGAAGGTAAAATGCTTATGAGCACTCCTCTTAAACTGATAAAGCCACCGCAAAGGCAGTTACATAAGTTTTTTCACATACTTCAAAATCTTCACGTTAACCATTTGCCTCCCAAAGACATTATGAATGTAACGAACAAGAATATTCTTACGACACCGATAAAGACAGCTACAGATTCAAAATTGTTTTGTTTCGATGATTATGACATAGTCGGCTTCGATTTGGATAATACTTTAATGCGCTACAATCTCAGAGAAATGATCCCTCTAGAATACCAGAACATTACGAACTTTCTAGTTAAGCAACGCGGATATTCCAGGGAGTTGCTTAGGCCTGTAAGTGATGACATCGATTTTATGCAGAAAGGCTTAATATTTGATGTTGACAGAGGAAATATCTTGAAAATAGCTCCTGATGGTTATATACTGAAAGCGGCTCACGGGAGCAAATTTTTGAGTGAGAACCAAATTATTCATGAATACGGTCCTGAAAGATGTTGGGATGTAACCACTAAATTCGTTAATGACCCGTTATCTACTTGGAATGGTCCTCTTTCAGAAAGGATGAGGACGCTATTAGATTATTTCGACATGCCAGCTTCGTTAGCATTTGCACGAGCAGTCGACGCTATAGATATTAAGAACAAAAGTCGTTCAAAGAAATATACAGTTTATTCCGATATACTAGATGCTATGATAGAAATGTTCAATAGGCAGAACTTCGCAGAATGCAATAGTGAGTATTTTGAAGCATTAAAAGCCAAGCCAAACCAGTACATAATGAGAACTGAACCGAAAGTAATACAATGGCTTAGAGAATTAAAGAAATCGAAAGCGACTTTTCTCTTAACTGGTTCAAATATTGATTTTGCTAATTTAACTGCTTCTACATCATTAGGATCCGATTGGCAACAACTTTTCGACGTTGTAGTGTGCTTCGCTCGTAAACCGGCGTTCTTTATCGAAAGACGTCCTTTCTATCAAGTAGAAAATCTAAAAGAAACCACACAAATGTCAAGCTCTAAATTAGAACTTGGCAGCACATATTCTCAAGGAAACTGGACGGATCTTAAATTATTGCTTTCAAGTAAATTTAAAGCCTCAAATCCACGTTCTTTGTACATTGGAGATAACTTGATTCAAGATATTCATACGCCTTTTAAGCATGCAAATATAGATACCATTTGCGTGGCTGAGGAAATAGCAGCAGAGGAGGAAGTGAATAGCTACGAGTTCTCGAAAATTTTAAATTCCAATTCTTGGGGCTCATATTTCTTCATTGACGATAAAATAACGCTATGGACTGGTGTAATCAAACGGCATGCAAAAATGTGTGTCCCGTCGGTGGATTACCTCTCAGAAAAACCTCTTGATTTTCAATACTGCACAAAGCCTTTAGGTTTCTACCCCATGCTACCTAGTCTCTTGAAAGTATAAGTATGAAAATACTTTGAATCTTTACTGTTTGCTATTTTGTTATATTGTTAAATATATTTAAGGCGAATTCACACAAATAAATTATTATTCAAAGTTCTAGTACATCGATTCGTTTTATTCTAATGAGAAATAGAAAGCAAGAATGTTGTTAACTGTCCTCATAAAATTTGAGTGTTGATGCTAGTGGGCCGTTATCGATGTTCATAATGTTGGATTTCTTTTGGTGAGTTTATAAACTTTCCCACTTGTATAATTCTTTTTTGTTTTGTACTGGTTTCAATGATTTTAAAATTTCTTGACTTATATTGCAGTGGTTTTAGTTCAATATATGCTGTGCTACAGCTGATTTTAAAGGTTGGTAATTTTTATCATGGTTAATGTGTTCTTTGTATTTCACTTTTATTGACCTATTTGTTAATCCTATGTAAATTAAATCACAATCACTATATTTAATACTATATACGCCAGATTTTTCTTCATTTTTAATTGTGCCCTTTGTGGGATGCGAGACTAGGCGGACTTCAGCGTTGAATGAA
>QYTT01077785.1:0-14939 GCA_006980735.1 Dasypogon diadema | reverse complement strand
ATTTTGATTACTTATTACCTGACACATGTAGACGATTATATTACAAGAACCTGTGGAAATATGTATGATCGACAATTTTTGGGAAATTTAATTAATGGTCAGCAATTTATTATATTTTAATAGGATGGTTAAGGTGTAGCCGTAACTCGCGTCATAAACTATGGGCTTAGAAATATGACTTGACTTCGGCAAGATGATGGGATGACTGATATTTTCATTTGCAGACAATGGCGAGATCCGGCCACTGACCCTCAGCTCTGTTTCAGAGCCGCTTCAAACCTGCAGTCTTGTCCGGGAAGTGACGATTCTGTGTTTAATGCACCCAGTACATTTAAGCTCGCTCAATATCCTGCGCTTGTAGTAGAAGTCCTGATGAAACTGCTCGTTTTTGGAATTTATGTTTAGCGCATAAAACACGTGCTGTCGAACGAAGTAAGCGTGTCCAGGAACTAAAGTTTTCAGCTTGAAGAATTGTCTCCCCCGTTATCTTTGTTCTGAGCTCCGAATTTTTCTCTGACAAAATTGAAAGACTAACGGAGATCATAGGAATTTCATCACTTGCCAGTAACCAATCAGGGCCACTTATCCAGTCTTCAGATTCTACCAACTCGCTGGGACTAACACCTCTAGTTAAGTAATCTGCAGGGTTTTTCCTACCAACGCAATGATTCCAACTTCTTATATCTGTCTATAATCGTATTTCCTTTACTCGATTTTCCACGTAAGGAGTCCAACGTTTTCGTGTACCCAATATCCAGTGCAGCGTAATCTGAGAATCTGATAATAAGAAGTCCTGGTCAATTTAAACAAGCCGCTAGCAATGCTGCCGTCAAATCCAGCTTGGGTAAAGTTAACTGCTGTTCGATCTGGTCCGGGCCTTGACTAGTTGGATTTTCCCTTTTTATTTTTTTCAGAGGGGCTACTCGATTCTTTGCACAAATGACGAAGAAAGGTCCTGCCGCCTGTTGACTTCATTCGTAAATAAGCTGCCGCACCAAACGCCAGTTTATTAGCATCGGCAAATATGTGAACCTCTAGGGAAGCTATCTCGATCTCAGGAGCGAGTTGGTATACCCAACTCTTGGAGTCTTTCAGCTTTAGAGCTATTCATTTTCCACACTTTCATCAAATTACTATGCGGAAATTCAAAAGCAGATTAAAATTTCTGGCAAAAAATTACCACCTACCGCGATACAGTCGTTTAACGAAAGTGCGTCTGGTGCATGTGTCGAAGCGTCTAAAACGATCCGTAATTTTTTCGTCTCCTTATCATCCGCTCTATGGGGAAAATAAAACTTACGTTGTGCACCACAACCATCAGTAACCTTTTCTACGAATCCGTTATTCAACATCTCATGTATCGCGCATCATAGTCCTGTAAACCTCCGGTTTTAATTAGTTTTCGCACTAAACTCTTAAGTCGAGCAAGAGCGACTGCGTAATCGCCTTTTAAACAACTCAGACTAAAAAGTCTTCCATGGAATCTGTGCGACAAACCGATCGTCAGATAGATAGACAAATTCACGTATATTTCGACCCGTGTCCTCAGATAGATTCTCCGGTAGAATCCCGATAGATTCCAATTGCCATAACCGTTCCATGTTTTTACAGGCGCAAACACTCAACACTGATTTCTCATTCTTCAGAATCGAAACTCTCCCTGTGCCAGAACCTTGGAGTGTCCAACCAAAAATATTTATCGGCACCAATCAAAACACACATACCTTGCACTGAAACATTGATCACGTTATTGTCCGCGAGGTTGAATCCATTTATTAATTCAATTGTTTCTATGTTACATGGTGAATAATGTGTATCAACACAAATTTCCGGCAGCTCAATCGCATCGATAGTAATTGTATTGTCACTCCACTACACTTGATACACTTCTTTTCACAAAACACATTTGGCTACCTCCGTCGATAATAATACGTGTGAACTATGCTGGATCTTTAACTGAATTACCTTTAATAGCATAAACACATGCAGTTTGTAATAAAACACCGCTCGGTTTTGATGATGCAGAATATAAATTAACAGCGCTTTCCAATTTAAATGCACTTGTAATTTGCTCGGTAGATTCCTTGCTTGCTTCCGATGCAGATTGTCCCGTTTTCATAACTGACGCCTTGAAAGACGGATCACAAACACAGCTTGCATGCCAACCACTACATTTGCTACAATTTACCCGTACTTTACAATTTCTAGCACTGTGTCCACGTGTGCAACATCGAAAACAACGACCATCCGTCTGTAAAATAGAATAAATAAATAGTGCAAAATCTAAACTGCTTACAGCCAGAAAAAAAACATATAAGGAATTCCTTGTAGTTTAAATTTTCGATATGTGTCGAACTTCTCTTCCCATTCTATGCTATACATATCAACCGTATTGAGTCTGTTCAGCGCAATTTCGTCAGATTTGCGCTTCGGGATCTTCCTTGGAATGACCCCGTGGTCCTTCCGCCCTATCGTGACCGACTGAATCTCGTCGGCTTGATTTCTTTGGAGAGACGGCGCGAGATTGCCGATGTGGTTTTCATTCACCAGCTCTTGAACTCTAATATCGACTCTCGGGTGCTCCGGAGTAGGGTGTCTTTCAGGGATAATGTACGCGGTCTCAGGGGTGTTCCCCTTTTGCACATTAATTTCTCTAGAACTAAGTATGGTAGGAATGAGCCTATTAACCGCATGTGCATAGCAGTTAATCGTGTGGGGATCCATTTTGACCTTAACGTGTCCAAGGCTGTACTAAAGAACCGTCTTCGTCTTGCCTTGTGATTCCTGTGTTGCTTTGTTGTGTTATTTTTTGTTGTTTTTTTCATTCTTAATTCACTAACAATTACTGTGGTCCTTCTAATTGGTTTAACTCTATTAACAGTATTTTATTTTGCATGCTTGTCGGGGAGCCCAATCTTAACGCATTTCCTTTAAATGCGTGAACGCGTTATGCGGAGATGGGTAAATGTTTCTTGGCTCCTTGCTAAGAAGTGCGCCTTCTGGGCTAGAAGGGAAACTCAATATAGAAATATAGAAAAAAAAAACTTTATCTATCTACTTCAAAGCGCTCTCATTTTAGAAGGAAAATAACATTTTTTTTATTTGACTTGACAACCCTGTGAAGAAATTGTCCAAATTGGCCCATTTATGAACTTTCTATTTTAAGAAACGTATCTGTGTACCAAATTTCAAGTCTCTAGCTTAAGGCTTCTCGAGATAACTTGCGCACAGCCAGACAGACGGGTAGACAGTTAAACAGTTTCTTTTCTTCTGCAATATACATAATGGCACTATAGTTTATTTCTGTGTATCATGAATATTTTTATGCGTTACAAACGTTTGCTCAAAGCTATAACACAACATCTAGGCTAGAAAAAGGCATAAAAATTAAAACTGCGACTTTTTTTTATTTTAGTAGTTCATCGATAACATGTCATTACTTATCTGAATAATATCTGTTCATGTCGATAGGTTGAATACTTTTTTATCTTACAAATTTAGAGAACATTTAAAAATAAGATTTCGAGAAACACCCCAAGTTCCCGGTAAAAATAGTTAGTAGCTATTAAACACTTGCAAGCTAATCACACGGAAGCAAAATACATTCTTGGAGCAGCTAATGAGCCCTAACTCGTATTTGTATAGATGAGCACCGGATAAACTGAGAAGGGAAAAACAGAGAGACGAAGGACTCTGTGGACGGTTGTGGTACGGCATAGTTATATGCTCTGTAAAAATTTTTGCTTTAAAATTTAGGAAACACAATTTAAATTTTTATTTGAAATTCGATTTATAAATTGGAAAAATTTCATTATAAAGTTTAGTGTTTAATAAAATATATCTTACCCTTATCGACAAAAGGCAGCTTTTTATAAAATACTACAATACTTTCGCTTTTAATCTGTATTTTATTATCTTATGGGCAATAGTATAGACTTTATAGACTTTGTTACAAAATTTTAAATTTTCACTTTCTTAATGTTTAACAATTTTTTTATTTTTATGCTCTCTGGTAATAGGGAAAGTGCTAAGTAAGTACATATATATTATTGAATATTTATAAATAAAATGTTATTAAATGTTGCTTTAAATATTAGGGGTGAGCGAATTCTTTATTGGATGCAACGTTGACTAATAAATAGCGACGTTAAATGATCTTGTTACTTAAGCTTGTATAATCATTTCTGGAGGTTTGCGCTTGATGAAAAGTAAATTTCTGAGTTTGCTCTTCAATAAGATTCAAGGTCTTAACTCTAATTGTGTATATTCGCTGATGGAAATTGAATGAAATCATTTAACAATAAATATTAATATATGCGAAAATCAATATTTTAACATAATTCCAATTGTCTTCAAAATATTTTGTAAAATTTTGTTTTGGAAGTACAACTAAATAAAAGTTTTCTTTGAATTTGCGCAATCTGAAAGAATTAGTGAATAGTTAAGTTAAGCAAATAGAAGAGTGAATCATTATCATGAATTTAAGCTGAATTTATACATCAGCAAAAATAACATCTGTCCCAGAAAAAACCGACTAGCATTTGAGCGTAGTTATGCAATATATAGAACTTTGTTTTTAATTCTTAATAACATATTTCGATTTGATAGAAGACATTAGTTTTTTTCAGAGGGTTCACCCATTGTTTTTATAACTCTATGAACTGTTTTTGAAAATCTTTATGAGTTTTCTTTCTCTTCAATTTGCGCCATATACTTAGATAAAAGCATTCCTTTATATAAATTATCACACGAGCCTGCAATATCAGGGGCTTTTCGGAAATTTGGATGTTGGACGCATTCTAAACTTTTTAGCAACACTTTTCTCATCTATCGCTACGTAATACTCGTGGTCTGGCAATTGCCTGAAATCTGTATCATCTATAACATAGCACGAATGTTATTCAGTATATTTTGTATTGATGATTTCGGTATATTGAGAGCTTTTGACAACACTGCAATATATACCCAGGTTTTCAATTTTCTTCTCTTGATTCCATCGCGCAGCACATAAAGACAATATGTTATTTTGCAAATAGCTGAGTGCCCAGGGGTGCTGCTAAATGCATTTTATGTTAAGAGTGGGTAACGGAGAAAGCATGGATTTTACACAAGTTGGTAACAATTTAGAATTTATTTTTTCTTCCCTCTTGTTAAATACATATAAGTACAAATTTATGAAATAACTAAGTAATTCGCGTAGAGTTTGAAGGGCTTAGTTGCTGCTTCTCCCACGCCTGGGTACCGAACTAGAAGATGTTGGCTCCAAGCACTCCGTCACTCCGAAATTTTTGTTTCTATTTTTTCCTTTTCGTTTTATTACGCACTTTGCTGATTAATAATTCGGAAAAGTTTTTTTTGTTTAAGATACAATAATAATACTTTTTTCTGCATTCTTTCGCTTTACTATCTGAACGGAAGAAAAGAGGAAGAACCAGTCATTTCGAATTCGCTTTTTTAGTAGCCTTTTCAACGGGGACTTATATGAAAAATAATACCTTCTTCATTTGTAACTTTTATCTAACAGGGGGAGGAGAACACCAAAATTCGTTCAGGTACGCGAGAAGAAACAAAATGTGCTCATTCATAATCAACAGGAATCGATAATTAACACTAGAAAGACTGACTTTCAGAATACCTAGAAGTACGGAGGCGACAATTTTGTCGCTTTTGCCTTAATAGCGAATTATTGCCATTGGATTTGCTATTTTAGTTAAAAATCAATTTTATGCTGCAAAATACGATATTAAAGAACTATTTATTACAAACTGTACATAAACTGTATATTAATTGAATAATTCAAATAATTTTTTATAAATATACAGCGTGTCCCAAAAAGTAGTGATAATCGGAAGCCTGGAGGTAGAGCGTCCCTCGGGGAACCCAAATCACCCCAATCCCATGTATGTTCTACGGTTTTTCTTAGTTTTCGAGTTATTACAAATTTTCGACATTTTTCGCTAATTACGTGTTGTAAGGGATTTTTGGTCATAGCGATCGAAGTAAGTGAGATAGGCACTTGATTTTTTTTCCGAAATAGCTTAACAATGCACCTGTTGTGTTTAAAAACATTTATTTCAATACACTTCACCATTGTCTCAAAAAATAATGTTGAATTTTTTCTTTTACCAAAACAAAAACTAACTTGAATGTTCTATGGCAATTTTAAGAAAAAAGTTCCATAATTTTTTGATGTTTTCTTCCGCCGCTCTTAATCTACTCGACAAATCTGCCAAATTTTTGAATTCTTTACAATAAAAGAGCGCCTTGTAGTAGCCCCAAACGAAAATATCGATTGGATTTAAGTCGGGTGACCGTGGAGGCCACGCGATGGCCCACCGCGGCCAATCCATTTTCCTTCAAATCTTTGATTCAAGTAATTTCCCACAGCGTTGGCATAATGTGTTTCTAAATCAACATCCTCGAACAATTCATTAAGGTTTTCTGTCAAAAACTGGAGGTACGACTCATCATATAAACGATCTGGTGATTAAAACGGGTCTATCAACTGCCCTTTCACTGTTCCAGACCAAAGATTTACACTAAATTGTTCTTGGAAATTGGATTCACGCGCTAGGTGCGGATTTCCAAGACTCCGCGAATGATAATTGTGAATATTAAAAATACCATTGCGTCGAAAGTGTGATTCATCGGTCCACAAAATTTTATCAAAAAAGTCTTCATTCTCGGCCTGTCTTCTCAACATTTCTTGGCAAAATGTTACTCTTCTGGGTTAATCCTTTGGTTTCAATTGCTGCACCTTTTGAATATGGTATGGATGATATCCCTCGCCTCTGAGTATGCGATGTGCTCGTGATTTCGAAATTCCAGTTCATCGCTCCACATCCCTTACGCTGCATGATGGATCTCTGACAACTTCCTTAACAACTGCATCCACTATCTCAGGGTCCCTCATTGCAGGCGGTCGACCAGGCCTGGTTCCAGAGTTACGACCTTCCATCTAGGCGTCACTCGGCTTAAATCCAATAATTATTTTTATTTAATTTTCACTTTAATTTATTTTTACTTCCCAATTAAAATTGTTAAATTTCGCACTTAGTATAATCTGAATCGAAATTTAAGTATGATGCCGTTAATAACTTTATAAAATTTGCACCATGTAAAGTTGATGAACTAAGGAAGTTTTTGAACTAGTTTCTAGAAAAAAAATATGGAACTTTTTTCTTAAAATTGCCATAGAACATTCAAGTTAGTTTTTGTTTTGGTAAAAGAAAAAATTCAATTTGATCATCGTGACAGTTAACCGATCTTTTGTCTGCACAGGGTTTACTCAATTCCTCGGCTAACCGTAATATAAACTTTCGGCGTGAAATTTTCTGACCCGTAACGGTTTTGTACAAAGTCCAAGAATTAATCACAGCAAGATCAAGAGTATTGCAAAATGTATGAAAGGGCCATCTTCTGCTACCTGATTTACGCGCCATTTGATCTACAATAACATTTGATTGTAAAATGCAACAGTTTCCGGTTTTCTTTGTTCACTACTTCCAATAGTGATATCTGGGTGCATTGTGCTGTTTTTCCCTGATAAACAGTTAGTGAAATATCTTTGCATTTCAGTAAAGTTGTTGAGTACAACGGGTCACGTGCTGTTTTTACAATATTTGGAACTTCTCGTCTCGCACGATGGACAGTACCAACCAAAGAAGTTAACTTCGATTTCATATTTTCAGCTACTGCTAACGCAGTAAAGTAGTTGTCGCAAGTAACTTTCTACCCTTATTTACATACGGTTCCATTAGGCGCAGTACAACTTGATCAGACAATCGTTGATTTTCTCGCCGGGATTCATCTTTTCCTAAATAAGGGAAGCAGTTAACAATTTGGCGTTTGCAAAAATTTCTTCCATATTTTCACTATCATCAAAAGAAATTTCGTCACCAAACGATTCCGATGATAGTACCGGGCAGTATCCTTCGTCGTCTGAAGATCCACTTTCACCGTCACACTCACTTGCTTCCGAATCATTTTCACTAGTACCTCTTAATTTATTCAATATTTGAAGAACTTGTTTACTAATAACTGACATTATACAATAGCACAACTTACAAAGCCGGGGGCTCAAATATCCATGCTTGCGTGAATGCTTGGACCGAGAATTTTTCCGCTCATTTTTCTGCGGCTTCTCCTGTTGCAACTTCTTCTGCAATATAGGCTCTTGCTGGTTGCCTCGAGAGGTCCTCCATTTGGCTTGTATAATCCTCTAGCTTCTTATTAACCTGTTTGCACGTTTTTGATTTTGCGAGTATCTCGTTTACTATAGATAAAATCTGTTAATTCTTTTATTATTAGGAATTCTTCTTTAAAATTAAGTAGCGTTTTCGCCGTTGCTGGTGCCTTTAAACACTCTTTTGCGTCTGCAATAAGTTTGTTTACCCCCTCTTCTTCTTGTAGAGTTTTTTCGGTATATTTTCTATTTTTGCTTTTGTTAAAGTTTGTTGTAATTTTTCGTAGCTCTTCTTTTATATCATTTAGTTTATCCATGCGGTGGTTATGTTTTCTACGTTTTTATGGCGGCTGGTGTATTTAAGTATTTCTTTTTTAAGCTTTTTTTGTGTCCCTTACACAGCAAGTAAATGAGTTCAATCAACTTAATTATTGCAATAATTGACTATTTTTGGCTCTCTATATTAACTGTATCTTCAATTAAGACGTTATTTACAACCTCACCGTTGTTATCGTTATTTTTAGATCGCGTATTGCCCATTGTTAAGAGAAAAGAAAGAAAATTATTTACTTATTTATTCATTTATTTAAACTATAAGTAGAAACTTATTTTATCTTAATTATTCATTATATTTTATTCATTTAGTACATTTTTTTGTTTCACTATTGCATTTAATTCTTTCCTTGTTCTCTTAATTAATTCCTCGTATTTGGCTTTTTCCATTTCCGTGCTGACAATTTTTCCCTCAGTAGACGATTGCGCTTGCCTCCTCTCGTCTTCTTAGTTGTCATAACCTGCGTTCTTAGTGCCTTTTGTTGTTTTCGCCTATAGTACTACTCGAGCGTGATTTTCTTCAGTCCTGCTGTTCCTGTTGGTTCCTCTTGTGCAGTCTTCTTCATTGTTTTAACCTGGAACGCTTCCACAGGCTTGTTAATGGGGTATAGCGTGAGCTCCGATGTGTCGCTTTCCGGTCGCCTTACTGCCTCTAGTTGCCTGAATAATTTGTCGAAATTCCTGTGTATTAGGTCTTCCGTAGTCATGGTCGCCATGTGATGCCCCTCAATTAGTTAGCCAGTCGTCTTGATTTCTCTCGGCAAAAACAATAAAGCCCAAGTAGGAGCGCCAGCAGTGAATGCTTATGCGCGAGAAGATTCTCCAGCCACAAAGACTTTTGAGAAAGGGGGATCTCCAGCCACAAAAGGCTTATGAGAGAGGATCGGTAGGAATAGGGGTCTTGCTTTAATCGGTAAGACCGTCAGCTAAAATACCCTATTGATAGTTGATACTGATCGATTTATTGAGTATTTGTCGTACTTTTATACACAAATTTTGCTTACTCTAATTAATTATTGGCCAATAGTTCTTTATTCTTAATCGTAAAAGAAAGTACTACCTGCTACAGAATTGTGACCTAATAACACGTCGTACCGTCAATTTCTTTTCATACAAAACATAGGATCAGATTACACCCGCAGTTAAGCTGGTCAGGGTGTTTGCGCCAAGACATTTTCTTCCGGCTTAAGCACCAGCGATCGATGCATCACGTGCTTATTTGTTCATTTCATATTTTCATGCTGCTGCAGTGTGAGTGTGAATGACCTAGCCTGGTTTGGCAGTACATTGTTGTGAGCTTTTGGTCAGCTGGGTTGATCGCTCAATGAATTTACTTGTCGTCGTGGGAGTGACGTAATGAGAATGGCAAGAGTTGCTCGTGGAATTTGATGTTGTGATTGCACTTTGTTTAATTTTTTCTTGGCCTTGTGCTGATAGTTATCTTGTGTTATATTAGGCGTATTACATACGTTTACATTTTTACCTTTATTAATCCTCCCAGTACACCTATGGAGCTGAGCTCTTACAGTGTCATCCAAAGCACTCTTTACAAGTGCTTTCATTTCTTTGCTCACAAGTAAAGCCTGTTAAAATTCTCCACCTATACTTTCACCATTTTCTTTCTGATCAAGTTATTATATATTTATGCAAGGTATTGAATCACACTTATATTCATTTTCTTAAGTAATACTCCTATTATGATTAGACTTATTAACAATCAGTATTGCGATGAAATATATTATGTATTGTATTGTTAGGTTGATATGCTTCTTGGTGGGGTTGATGATCTTAGCTCAAGGTCAATTCAGATGCTTGACCGTTCCAATGAGCTTTCAACCAGGCTCCAGGCATTAACTAGCACAATAGATAGATGATGAATTGGGGATGACTCCAATCCTTTTTGCCCGGACGTCGCGGGTCTGTCGCACGCGCCTGCCCCTCCTCCCGCTCATTTAGTGACTCGTAGGCGCCGTCGACGTCGTTGCGTTAACACACCTCTAGCCCCTCCACACGATTGTGAGCCCTGCACCGGAGGTGTTGCGGGGGCGCCCGTGGGTGAACTGATGCCGGCACTTCGGGCGGAAACCGCGCCTGGGTCAGAGTGTGATCAGGGGTCCCGCGGGTTTTCGACTGCGGTGGTTCCGCTGAGGATGGTGCAGATTAGTTTCTTCTTTTAAATTGACAACGACTCTAGCTGTTTTCGATTTGATTTCTTCGCCTGGATTCTAGCCTGATGGCCTTGTTGTACACGAATTTCTGCCTCGTAAGAATCCTTCACGTATGGGTGCTGAGCCGTGCATAAATACTAGGAATGCTTTCCCTTTACTTCTAAAATGTAAGGGGAATAAGAACTAAAACTAGAGACATCTTGCAATATTCATTTTCTTACTGTTTCGACGTTATTGCTTTTACAGAGACCTGGCTGCATCATGAATTTTATGATGCAGAACTTTTTGACCAGTATCTAAACGCGAAGCTTTGGAAGACCTTTCTTAGAACTGGAGTCCTACCGGACCACCAAAAATTTATGGCGTGCTATGATGAGACAACTTAAAACATAAACTGAACGAATAATGCTTTCATAGTTTTTTTCATAGGCCTTAAGCCGAAGGTCCATTCACGACGGCAAATTAAAAAAGTGAAAACCCCAAAATACAGAGAAGAACGCGAGTTAAGATCACGATGAGACAAATATCCAAAAAAAGCAAACTATTTAAATTAAATTTACTTTTTATTTCCGAATACTTCCAATTACAACTTTTCACTGTCAAGATCCAAATTCGATTGACTGACTAAATGTAGTTTTTGTTATCACGAAGGTTCTACTTATCGCTTAATAGTCACTTATTACCTGGCATATGTAGACGATTGTATTACAAAGTTTGTGGGAATATGTATAATCGACAATTTTTTTTTATTAAAGGTGAAAAACATTTATTTGGAATTTAATGCTAATCGAAAGGGTGAATAAGTTTTACAGGGAATTTTAATTAATAGTCAGCAGATTATTATGTTTAATGAGATGGTAAAGGTGTAGGCGTAACTCGCGCACTTGAAAAAGAATGACAAAATTCGCGGAAAAAATGTAAGCACATATTTGTCAAACATTCGTCAACGCTGTCACCCCGTGAAAAAGTAGAAAGTTGGTCTACTTTGGGCGTAGTGTGCGTCGCGTTAAATTCTTCAAGTCATGAGTGGGCCTTGCTCCATTTGAATCCTGTACATTCTACTCGAATGTCAACGCATCTGCCGTCTTGAATGGACCTTCGGCTTTATAGTTTTGGCGTCAAGGCGAACTGCATGAAATAATTTTTCATATTCCCATAAGAATCAATGTAAAATTAAGTACGAATTGTACTTCTTTGCACATTTAAAGATTTTACTATCCAGGCCTGTGTAGTGTAGTGAAGTTTTTTCGAAAATTATTTAACAAAGAGTATTTCCCTATCACAATTAGAGAATTGTTCTACAATTTGGGCCTATTCAAAATGCATTTTCTGCAGTTGGCTGCAATTTTTACGCATGTAGTTAACCTATATCTAGATCAATTTTTCCAATATGGATATGGAGGTCCAAGCAAAAGGGATACTGTCTGTTAAATACTATAAAAGTCTTCAAAAAAATTTCATAGTCTATATAGTTAACTATACGCGCAGTAATGCAGTCAACTACTGAAACTGCAATCTTAAACAGGTCCTATGTCATACACGATATATATGATGTTGACTAATGTGTATAATCAACCGTGTGTTGATTACGAGATTGCGGTTACCAAAATTAAAACACCTTGAATGTGTTTTGATAACTGACTTTATTCACTGCCCTTTCCGATCTTATATACAATTATTAAAATCACATTAGCTTAGTCAATTAATTGATGGCATCAAAAAATAAGTGTCAGCATTATTGCATGGGTGGTCAGTGCATTGACTCTTAGCATAAGCGTCAGCATGAAGTTCTTATGAGCATTACTGACCCAGTTACGCAAAATGAGCATCATCAGCAAAAATTTGCTTATGCTATGAGTCAATGCCCTGGCTGAGGAAAGCAAGAAAGATACAATTACATGAATGAATAATCTGAAGAAATTAAGAAATTATTGAAAGTTATTGACATATGTTGTTCAGGTATGAACATGTTGCCGCCCCACTGAAGCCAATACCCTGTCAAAGTGTTGTGCTATCTCTGGTGCTGACTGTGACCTCCGTAGGGTTGATTTAGGTTTAGCGTTGCCCTTGGATGCTGCCCTCAACCTGGTCTAGTATTTGATGGCGAGTATTGTTAGCAGAAGCACAGTTAGTATGATACCAGTAGAGATCGTAGAGTGTAGTACTATTGTTTTTCGTAGTAATTTGTTTGCCAATGGGATTGGGTGCAAGGATTGATGACTTAGAATTTGTTCTTGTGGAGCTATCAACAGTCCTGATTGTATGACTAGGGGAGGTTTTCCGGGCTCTATCTTGGTTATTTCTGGTGCTGTCTCCTTGATGTGGCTGCTAATAAGGTTGATTCTTTCGTCTACCGTTGTTTTTAGTGTTGTTTCTTTTGTTTTCAGGACACAATCGTTCTTGAAATGTATAATTCCGGTGTTATTAAGTAGTTCCTTTCTGACCCCCTTGCAAATTATTGATGCAACCTTTGGTTTCGTTGTGATGTACAACCACGTATTTTGCATCATTAGTGCCTTCCAAATCGTACCAGCTAATTCTACATGTTGCGTATCGCATTTGAGACTTGAATGCCGTTCATAAATCTGATCAATCACGCAGCAAGGGTTTTCGTCAATGTTATGTATGACTCTGGGTGCGCACAGCAGGATGTTGGATTCGTAGTTTGTGCAGCCCTTTAGTTCTTCTTCTTCCAAGGTGAAGTAAGTTTGGAGGTTGAAATTCACCGCAAGCGTTGTGAATTTTACATCCGCTATTATGAAGGAGTTGTTTTGTGCCATGCAGGGTAGCGGAGTTACGTGAACCAGCTCGTACTTGTCCCTTTCCAGTATGTTTAGATAACCATATATGCTGAGAGTATCATTTGTTGCATTTACATCTAGACGAGCTTCTGGCTTTTTTAGAATTAGTAAGTTTGTGCTTAATTTGCTTGAGGTGTTCTTAATTATCTCTTTGATGTCATATGGGCTTATGAAGTCTAGTATGTGTCCATGCTCGTGGATCGCATTTAACCAACGGTTGTATTTTTGTTCGAGCTCGTTGTAAAAGTCTTCCGCGCTTAAGTAAGCTGCTATTACATCGATTCCGATACGGTTGTGATCTGTTCTGATATACCAGGAGCTCATTTCATTTACGGAGTCAACTACTTGTTTCAAACGTGCATCAAATTGTCGAAGTTTATCTTCAACTGCAAAGCTACTCTGGTTGATTCTTGAGTTTAGAAATAGTGCCTGTTGGTTGGTTGTCTGCACTAGGTTATCGTGAGCCCTTTGAATGTGTTCCAGTTCCGTATAGACTTGATCGTTGACACCAAAAATGGTTGTGAGAATGTTTCCCAGAATGCCTCTCCTGCGTCTAAGTTTTGGTTGGAGGAGTTGGACTATTTCTTCTGTGGCCATTAACAGGGTTTGCTGCCTGGTGGTTAGGTGTTGGAAGAACGTATTGCAATGTGTTAACGCTGTCAAGGCTTTAGTTTGGTCACATATGTCTCTAATTTGTGTCCAAGTTGTTTTTATCACTGCTTGATCCTTATATATTTCATCTGTAGTTAGTGTAATTTGTAGCCTTAGATTTCCTCTCTTTATAAGTGTGTAGCCCAGATTCTCGATATAGAACCCTGATTTTGGATGAAAGATCTCGTAATCTTGCGCAAATACCATAGTCATCCAGTACAATAAGAGCAGAACTGTGTGTAGTAGTTTTGTGGCCCAAGTGCAGGGTGCGACCTTGACTCTCTTTCTCTTAACGGGCTCATCCTTTATCTGATGGAAGTGTTCTGCTTTGGACCATAATTGTTCTTCCTTTTGTTCAACATGATGTCGTTTCCGTTTATTTAATTTTGTGCATTTTGATGTCGTGAGCGTAGTGGTAGTTGTGACTTCGTAATTGACTTCGTCAGCATTCATTTCGTTGATTGGAAGCTGGCAGATTTTGTTCAAAGGCCTTTTTTTGACTCCATGTTTATATTTTACTGACACAATTCGTATAATTCCGTCATCTCCCGGGTGTAATTCTACTACTCGTCCTAGTGGCCATTTTTGTGGTGGTAGTGTGTCATCCTTGACTAGGACAAGTTCGCCAATTTTTGGGTTAACACTCTCAGTTTTCCATTTACTCCTTTGTTGAAGTAAAGACAGATATTCTCGTGACCACCTTTTCCAGATATGTTGTTGAAGCTTTGTGACTAGCTTCCACCTTTGAACTATAGAGCTGTTTGTTACATCAGGCTGAGGTGGTGCTAGTAATGGTCTGCC